>JASANR010001437.1:0-49610 GCA_030849635.1 Wallacemonas sp. MBr04 | reverse complement strand
GGCTGAGACCGACGCCGCCCGCGACCCCACGGACGAGTACTCCGAGTTCCTCGCGGCCAAGATCGCTGCGTAACGTGTCGTCACTACCATTTTCGCACAATACTAGCTTTCTCTTTTCGTTTCTCATTTGTCATTTCCAACCCCAAAACAACAACAACAACAGCAACTGCAACCACATCAACACGCGACACCAATCACCAACCGCAAAATGCCAGTGTGTGCGCGAGATGCGAACGTGAGAAGGAGGTGTGCAACAGAGAGACAAATCGACGGGGCCTTGCGTGCTCCGCAGCTCTCACACCTCACCGCGGCTTCGTATTCTTGTGGTGTCTGCGATGTGTGTGGGCATGCGTATGCTTGTGCGTGTATATTTATATCACACACACACAGACGCGCAGACGTTCATGTGCATACAGTGGCCGACTCAAAGCCATCGCGTTCCACACCTCAGTGACTTCCTCTGCTGAAGGAACCTCGCGTGGTGTCTAGCCATGCATGTGTGCGTGTGTGTGCATGTACGCCTGTCTGCTCGTGCAACCGTCCCATCTCTTCTTTGTACTGTCCTCCTCACTCATCTGTCCTCTTGTTGCCATCTCACTTTTTCAAATCACAATTCACACCAGAGCGACCACACAACGCGCACTTGTTTCAATACATTGGCTTGGCTAGCGTGCTATCTGCCCCCCCCCCCCCCTGGAGAAGGTCCGCATTGATAACGCGTTAGCTTTCCCAGTGCGTGTGTGTTTCCTCCTCACATTCTCAACAGCATCAAGTAATACCGCTTGTGACATTGGTGACAAGAAAAACAAACAAACAAACAAACTGATCTCACAATGCGTACCGCCTTGAGCCGACAAACGCGCGTGACGGCGGGCTATGGCGCCGCGGCGCTGCAGAGCTGGATTCGTTTGCGTTCTGAGGGCACCTCACCGTCTCCCAACAAGGGCGACTCTGCAATTTCGGCCGCCACCGACCCTCTCCCTGGTGTCGATTTGGCGAAACGGATGGTGAGCCCAAGCCAGGAGTTCCCTGCGACGTGGAGCAAGGACGAACCGCTTCCACCGAACGATCCACGCGTGCAGTGGCGCGAGCACTACTCCCTGAAGGACAGCCGTCCCTACTACGAAAACATATCCACAGGCAACGTGACAAACGACATCCCCGAAGGCTTCGTCACGCGGTTCCCTCAGCTATATCGAAAGGGCGGGTTTGAGGTGGATGCGAAGGGTGCTGTGCACCGTCCAGCGCAGTCAAAACTCACCTCCGTTGCGGGCAATCCCGCTGACAGTGTCGCGGACGACAAGAACTCAACGGCGGGTACTGTTGGTCCTGCCAAGAAGCTGACATTGAAGCAAAAGATGGCGGCATATGGCGGCGGCGGCGTGCTGCTGTACCTCATCATTCACACGATCGGCATGACTATTATTTTCAGCTGTCTCTACATCTTCCGCATCGACCTGATCGCCATTGCACGCGAGCACGGTCTCAACGTGAAGCAGTCCAAGCAGGATGAGAAGGCAATGCAAGATCAAAACCACCGCCCCCCGTTTTTCAAGACCTTCGTGACATCCATCGTGCTGAACAAGATGACGGCTCCAGCGCAGATGCTTCTCACAGTCATTCTGGCTCCACTGCTTGTGCATCGTCTCGAGCCCGTTGCGGTGGTGGTGTTTCCCAAAGTCCAGAAGTGGGCCGCGATGATTTTCAAGAAAGCCAAGGCGGACATCAAGGACAGGATGGACTAGGCGCTGACGGTTGCGGAAAGGGCGACCAAGACGTGGATGACGCAACTGCCGTTTGCTTTGTTTCTCTCTCTGGCGCATTTATTCACTCTCTCCTAGTGGTTAACAAATCACAAACACACACACACACACACAAATATATATACACACAGGGATAACGTAAACAGTGAATGCGTAGTGTACAACACACCATTTGCGCACACTTTGGCCACCCACTGTGGACGTTGCTTTTCAGCGTTTCTCTATAAAGACAGAAGCGGCAGGTGGTTTGCGCTGGCAACTGGCACATGATTTTGCCAGTTTCTCAACTGGCTGGCCGACCTTTCATTGCCACCACTCTTCACCTTGTTACTCTTGAACACTCTTTCACACGCATCTTTGCTCACAACGTCTTCCTTCCATCACACACATCACCGACAACTTCCCCCCTTTCTCTCTCTCTCCCTCTCTTTCCCCCGTGTCAATTGTGCTGTGTCACACATCATTCACTTTTGCTTCTTGATACACTACCTTTTTTTTCTCAATTGTTTTTACAAACAGAAACCTGTCGAAAAAATGGTGCACTACTCCCGCAAGCCCCAGGTGTCCTCCAAGAGTGCCAAGGCGAAGGTGAGCGACCTTCGTTGCCACTACAAGAACACCTTCGAGACGGCCAACGTCATCAACGGCATGCCGCTCCGCAAGGCTCAGCAGCTGTACCGCCAGGTGCTCGCCAAGACCCGCTGCATCCCCTTCCGCCGCTACAACGGCAAGACTGGCCGCACTGGTCAGGCGAAGGAGTGGGGTCAGACCAAGGGCCGCTGGCCTCGCAAGTCCGTCGTCGCGATGATGTCTCTGCTCAAGAACGCCGAGGCCAACGCCGTCGAGAAGGGTCTTGACCCCAGCAAGATGATCGTCAAGCACGTCCAGGTGGACCAGGCCGCCCGCATGCGCCGCCGCACGTTCCGTGCCCACGGTCGCATCACCCCCTTCATGTGCAGCCCTTGCCACGTGCAGCTGTTCATGTCGGAGAAGAAGGAGCGCGTCCCCGTGCCCAAGAGCGCCCCCAAGAAGTAAGAACCCCACCGTTTCTTACCATTGGATGGTAAACTCAAGGTTTCCTTGTTTGTCTTCATTTCACTGATTTCCAGCATAAAAAAACAAACAAAAAAAACAAAAGAAAGCCAGCAAAAAACTCACTCACTTCATGCATTACCACAAAAACAAGGCATCCCAACTGCTTCCCTCTCTTTTCATCATTCTGATGATGTGCCAGGAGGGTGGGGTGCGGAAAGGGAGGTACTTCGGCGGTCTCCGCAAATGAAGGCGGATGTGATGGTGGGTGGCTGAGCTCCATCACGACGTTCACCTGTAGCTCTGTTATGGGTGTGGCGTGCACAGAGTTCCCCTCTCACGTTGTGTGCACTTCCCACACTCTTCCTTTTTTTTTTTACAACTGGTTGGCCAC
This sequence comes from Wallacemonas sp. MBr04, assembly GCA_030849635.1. Taxonomy (NCBI): domain Eukaryota; phylum Euglenozoa; class Kinetoplastea; order Trypanosomatida; family Trypanosomatidae; genus Wallacemonas; species Wallacemonas sp. MBr04. Next base: position 46,421 of record JASANR010001437.1, on the reverse strand, counting down.
GTGTGCTGTGTGTAGCTGTCTGCGAGGATGAGTGGGCCAGGTCATCAACTGCCACGCTCGGTGAGTACCAACGTGACCCAACTTTCCCCTTTTCCTTTCTTTTTTGCTCACCTCTCCCACGCCCCCCCCCTCCTCTCCCTCTCCCGCTCTGTCAAGTTTTCCCTTTTCATTTCTTCACCAAGAAACCGCGGAACACCAGACAACAGTCACCTAGTGATCGGCTTAGTTATGTCCTCCTCAAACACTGAGGACGACTGGCTGCACCCACCCGTGGTGGAGCGTGCCCGCATTGCCGTTCGTGAGCGTCCAGTCGCGGACGAGGAGCTCAGCGCTGTTCAGGTTCGGCTTCGCACGGATGAAGATAAACTCGTGGCATTCCCGCCTGGATCACGGGAGGGGCTCATGTACGACTATGACTACTACTTCCCGCCGAGCGCGTGCCAATCGGACCTGTTCCACACCATTGGGCTGGAGATGGTGGATGTGGTGATGGGCGGCCTCAGTGCAAACTGTGTCGCATTCGGACTCGCGAATAGCGGCAAAACGCACACCCTATTCGGAAGCGCCAACGAAAACGGCCTGATCCAGGACACAGTGCATGAACTCTTTCGCCGCCTCGAGGCGCAGCGTGACGTGCAGGACTACCAAGTGACGATTCGCTACTGGGAGATGAACCGTGACCATGTCGGGGATGTCCTCGCGGATGACGCAGGGGCAAGCAATGTGGAGGGCAGTGGACTGCAGCACTCCGTCTTCCGCGATGGGTTTGATCGACTGTATGTCTCGCACCTCAACGAGATTCCGATAGCCAACTACGAGGCCTTCGAGTCGTGCCTCAACGCTGGTAACGCGCGCCGCATTCAGCGGGGCTTCGATCGCCTGGCGCGGTGGCACGGTTTCGTGCAACTCTCCGTCACGACCACCAACAAGAGTCGCGGTGACAAGTGCGTCCTGCGAGAGATGACGTTCGTGCACATGAAGGGGCCTGAACGCGCAGGTGAACGCGGCGCGCGTGGCGAGTATCTGAAGAAGGCCAGCAACATCAACGTGAGTGTGACGCTGCTGTGTGCCGGCATCATACACGCCCTCGAGTACCGCGACAAGCGAATGGCTAGCGTGCACAGCCGCGAAAGCCTGCACCGGCTGATTCGTCAGAGCGAGTCCTTCTTCATGGAATGCCGGTTCTCGCAGATCATGTCGCAGCTCATCTGCGGCCACGAGGCCTCCTTTGTCGTTGGCTGTGTGGATCCACTGTGCTACAGTGAGACGATCGACACACTGGAGAACTTGCAGCTCTTTCCTCGCCTTCGCTGCGCATGCTGGCCAGTCATCACGCCGTCCGAGAAGGGCCGGCTGCTCCAGCGGCTGCGGAAGCTTGAAGGTGGCATGGGCGGGAGCGAAGTCTTGGCCGCCATCTACGAAGATCGTACAGGCCGCCCTCGCACGGAAGCCGAGGAGGAGCTGCTGCGGCTGCGCGGGCAGATCGAGGGCTGGGACGTCAAGAGCCCGCATGTGGCGGCGTCAGAGAGCCGCGAGGCTGAGCTGAAGCAGCGCAGTCGCGCACGCCAGGGTGATCGGGCGTCTTCACCCAACGGCCGCGGTGCCAACTTCGCCACCCACGGTGATCGCAAGAAGATTTACCTGAACGCCGCCAAGTCTGCGCACTACGAAGGCCAGTGGGCCGACGGCGTCTTCGATGGCTTTGGCGAGCATGTGCAGGCGAACTTCAAGTACAAGGGCGAATTCCGTGCCGGCAAGCGCGAGGGAGAGGGCACGCTTTTCATCCGTGCCAGCCAAGATGCCCCGTACGGGCGCGTCTATCAAGGCGAGTGGCTCGCAGGCCAGCGCGATGGGCGCGGCACACAGTGGGCAAAAAATGGTGAGGTGTACGAAGGCAGTTTCCAGCAAGACCAACGCTGTGGTCTGGGCAAGCTCTTCTGCGTGAACGGTGACGTTGTAGAGGGCCAGTTCGCCAACAACTGCATCGAGGGGTGGGCCACACTGTACCTGGCCAACGGCGACTGGTTCGAAGGATACTGGTCGAATGGGATGCGCGAAGGCCCTGGAATTTGGCACTACGTTCAACGCAAGCAGATCCTGCGAGGCGAGTGGTCCAAGAACATTTCCGTCATGGGCACCTTTGAGGACGACGAGGACAAGTCTGTGAGCCAGGTCACCGGCTTCATCCCGCGCATTGGTCTCGAGGACTATCAGTCACTCTTTGCCACAGAGCGCGAGAAGCTCAACGAGAAGCGCCAGCGTGACTTTGCCGCCCAAGGACGTCACTGGATCGACCACCAGAGCGCGGACGCCCGAGCAGAACCGCCAGTTGTAGCGAACGGCGTTGACATTGTGTAGGTACTGCACCGTACCGCGTCCTGCCGTCTCTCGACATGAACTCAATGCACACCGCTGTTTTTGTTTCACCCTCCTTTTCTTCTTGTACACTAGAAAGCACCCAGACCGTACCTTACCCTCGCCACCGTGTTTGTGTCTGCGTGCACTGGGGGGGGGGAGGGCGGTCTAGAGCTGATTCGTTGCTTACGATGTAATTATACCGTCTTGTCCGTTTGTTCCTCTTCTTGCCCAGCCTCCAACGCGCGATGCTCAGTGGAAAAGCCCCACTCCCCTAAAAAAGATTGCGTTGCAGGAGGTGCACATGTACTTGACTTCGGTTTGCGCGAACTGCCCCTGCCTTTGATGAAACAACAAAACAACAACAACAACGGAAATCAACACACAGTCTCTGTTGGAGCACGACACGCTGAATTTCTCGAACACACAGAGACAACAACGGTCTGCGCACGGAATCGTCTCACGCTCAGTACGCCCACATGTCCTACATGGTACTCGCGCTTCGCCTTTCTCTGTCTCACTTGCCGTGGCTCATCGCAAGACACTGCTACCCCCCTACTCAGTCACCTCTCGCGGTTTTTGAAGTGGTGATGCATGCCATATCCGTCCACGCAGGTCAACTATTTCCGTGTTCTTCTCCCCACCCACCCACCTTGTGCCATCGACTGATGCTGCATTCCAATTGCAAACGGTATTTCCACAGTCAAACAGAAACGCTGAAACCGCCACCCCAACTGAAAATACTGACCTGCGCGCAGCTGGCGCTACTTACCACGTCATGAACGCCTCACATTCCCGCAAAAGCCTGGTCGCGTCTCGCCACCAGCGGACGCATCGGTCACCACAGAGCCGACGACTTGTGGAGGACTACTGGCGGTCTGTCATGGCCTCACAAAATGAGCCGCCCCTCTATCACACGCTGTCAGACCGGTATGGCGGTGCCCAAGGCATCCCGTTTGCTGCTCGCACGGATTGCAGCATGGTTGTCCGCAGCTACCTCGACACCCTGCGGTCCGAGGGCGGTGCGGCATCGTCGTCGGCCACAGTCGGCTGTGGTGGCACGCTCGGCGGCTCCACCTCGGCGTCGAACGCGCCAACGGTGGAGTGGTATATCGAGGCCACCGAGGAGAGCATGCGCGACGGGCGTATTGCCGACGCACGTACGCATCTCAAAAGCGCCATGACGCGCCTCCAAAACAGCGAAGGCTCACTCAGCAACAGTCTTCGGGGCGAGGGCTTGCACACCACCCAGTTTGCGACCGTGCTGCGGCGACTTGGGGCCATTGCCATTTTGTGCGCCGAGTACGATGAAGCGCTCAATCTGCTCAACCACAGCAGCAAGGCAGACCCGCTCACAAGCGACACGTACGCGTTGCGTGCGTCCTGCTACGAACGCCTGCGTCAGTACCGCGAGGCTTTTGACGAGTACGTCAAGTACCTGAAGCTGACCACCCCGTCGCTGGAGGTGGTCGCTCACTGCGGCAAGTGTGCGGCGCTGGCTGGCCTCGCGGACGAGGGCCGTCAGTTCCTGTCCCAGCTGCAGTCCATGGCTGAGGCGCTGCGCACGGCTCCCGTCGCAGACGATGCCGGATCTGACGCGCCGCCAGCAGGCACCCGCACAAGCCGCGAGGACAACGAGGCTGTGGCGCAGTACTACACCGCGCACGCCAACTTTTACCTCGGCGTCATTCTGCTGATGCAGCTGGACGGGATGTCGTCCCCCCACTCGCGCGAGGCGGCTGCGCTGCGTAAGGAATCAGACGCCCTCTTCGTGCTGGCCCGACAAAGCCACGCCTACATCCGTGTGCACGAGGCGAACGTTGGACACGCCATTCAAGCCGGCGACTACCCCCTGGCGATTGAGCTGCTCCGATTGCTGACGCTAATGCACGCCGAGGAGTCTGACTACCACCTACAAATGGCGCATGTCTACCACTTGCTCAATTGCATTCCCGAGGAGGTGAACGCGCTGTCCGAGGCGCTAGACCGTCGTCAATCGTGGGCGGCGCGCCGCACGACATTTCTCGCTCGCGGCACGCTCTATCTGGAGGTCGTCCGCGATGTTGACCGAGCCATCAAGGACTTCACCATGGCCATCGACACGCCACTCGACGACGCAACGGACTGCTGCTTGCCCATTCCGTATCTGAAACGAGCCGAGGCGTTCTGGGCGCGTTACCAGCAGAAACTGGAGTCGACATCACGGGCTCGCGCGGGCGGGCTTGGTGCCATTGCAGCACCTGCACCTGGAAGCCTCGCCTACGAAGATCGCGCAAGGTCGCTGGAGGACTACCGCAGCTTTCTCGCCAGCGCCAACGAGGTGCGCATCGCCTTGCGCAAGCCGGTCACAGACGCACTGCGCGTCATTTGCGACCCCCACCACATCACCAACGCGATGCTCATTCTCGCCAACGGTGCCTTTGGACAGCGACAATATCGTGAGGCCACCATGTACTTTTCCCAAGCAATTGCACGGGGCTGGCAACCGCAGCCGCGCTCGCCGGCACTGCCTGGTGCCAAGGCGTCATCGGCAACGGGGGCCCTGAGCGGCGGCAGCGGCGTGCGGCACCCGCTGGAAGACAACCTGCACGATCAGCTCTACCTCGCACTTGCCCATTGCGTGGTGGAGGACTTCCCTCCCTCTGAGGAGATGTTCAAGGTGACCTATGAGCAGCGCGAGGCAAGCGGGCTTCTCGCTGCCCCACCATCGCAGGACTCCAAACGCGTCAAGACGGGCGATCGCCGCGAGGCGGAGAAGCTCGCCTTCGCGTCCAGCTCGCTTTCCTACAGCATGGTGGATGCGCGGTACTGTGCGCTGAAGAGCCTGGAACCGACCTTCTTTTCGGCTCTAGAGGGGGCCTTTCTGCAGCTGTGGGAGCCGTACCGCGCTGAGGTGGAGCGCGTTCGTGAGGATGCCCTCAATGCCAAGGGCGGCCGCCGCCTCAAGCGCCACGCCTAGGTGTGTGACCTTTTGAAATGGGTTCCATGACATACTTGTTTGCTTCTCTCCCCCCCCTTCATGTTGCGTTTGCTTTTCCTTCCCCACTCCCGTTTCAATGTTGTGGCACACGAAACAACAAGCACAGCCATGTAAAGTACGGACACGTTCAACAGTGTTTCATCTCGACTTCCGCAAGTCACTACCACAATCACAACAACAACAACAACACAGTAAGAATGTTTTGAAGCTTGTCCTGTGCAGTTGCCCCAACAACGAGGTGCTCGTTGCACGATTGGTGGCCTGCATGACCCCCTTCCCCCTCTTCCCCGCTCACCAACACGCACTCACACGCACGCCGAGCAGGGAGGTGATCAAGTTTGCTCGCACCATCTAGCGATCGTTCACGTGATGCATCGCTCTGAATGTGTCGCAGCGACGATTTGGCGTGTGCGGCGCTGAACGGGCATGTCGTTCACGTGACTGCTTTCCTCTCCCTCCCCTCCCCCACGCTGGCCGGTGAAAACCAGGCTGCGCGCTTGCATGTCCACACTTGCCTCTCATCTGTCGTCTCCCTCTTCTGCCACATGTCTCTCATCGACTCTCACTACCCAATGCCTACCCGCTGACATTCGCCGTCCAGAAACCTAACATTTGCTACTTTATCACGCTCTACGCTTTTTAAATATCTCGAACACTCCGTTCTTGGTTTTCCAGGTTACGCTTCGTGTTCACTAGCCCCCTCCCCCTCGCTCGCTTCCCTCACTCTTGTTTTCTTTCTCTTTCTCTTTATTTTTCGCAAGTTCCTCGTTCCATCACCCGTCCACCCCCATTTTTCCCCCGACACTCGATACGCGCGATGAACAATAACACCAACTACGGCAGTCAGGGCTACGGCGCCAACAACAATGGCGTCTACCGCCCTCGCGTTGGTGCTGGTGTTTCCGCTGTCGCGGCGGTTCCACGTGACGGTGCCAACAACTACCGTTCGTACAACGACGGTGCCGCTCCCAACGCCTCACACGATGAGGACTACCAGCAGCAGCAGCAGCAGCAGCAGCACCAGAACGGCGGTGGCTACTACAGTGGCAATGGCGGCTACAGTGGTGGTGGCGGCGGCTACCGCAGCGCTGGCGGGTACCAGCAGCAACAGCAGCATCAGCCGGGCAACTACCGCCAGGGGGGCCAGGGCGGCTTTGGTGCTGGTGGCGGTTCCTACGGACACCACCAGGAGCACACCTACGCCAACCCTGCTGACCGCTACAGTGTGTACACCGAGAAGAAGGAGGAGGACATCTTCAAGGATCTCAACCCCGGCATCAACTTCGACGAGTACGAGGCGATCAAGGTCTCCATCGAGCCCAACGACGTGCCACCGGCGGAGTCGTTCGCGGCAATGCAGCTCGCCCCCGCGCTCGCGGAGAACGTGAACCGCTGCCGCTACCAGAAGCCCACACCCGTGCAGAAGTACGGCATCCCATGCGTGCTGCAGGGCCACGATCTCATGGCCTGCGCGCAGACGGGTTCCGGCAAGACCGCGGCTTACCTGATCCCGGCCATCAACTTCATGCTGGTCAACCGCCTCAACATGAACCAGGGCACCATCGACAGCCAGGCCTACCCGTCTGCCCTCGTTCTCGCCCCGACCCGCGAGCTCAGCCAACAGATCCACGACGAGGGCCGCAAGTTCACGTACCGCACTGGCATCCGCTCCGTCGTCCTCTTCGGTGGCGCCAACCCGCGCCGTCAGACGTACGAGCTCAGCCGTGGCTGCGGCCTGATTGTTGCGACTCCCGGTCGCCTGCTCGACTTCTTCGGGCGCGGCTACGTCCGCTTCTGCCAGATCCGCTTCCTCGTCCTCGATGAGGCGGATCGCATGCTGGATATGGGCTTTGAGCCCCAGATCCGCCAGATTGTGCAGAGCTCCGAGAGTGACATGCCGCGCACTGGCGAGCGCCAGACGCTGCTGTACTCGGCCACGTTCCCGAAGGAGATCCAGCAAATGGCCCGCGAGTTCCTGAGCCGCCACTACTTCCTCCAGGTTGGCCGCGTTGGCAGCACGACCGAGAACATCACGCAGGATGTGCGCTGGGTCGAGGACGCCGACAAGCGCACCCAGCTGGTGTCCCTTCTCCAGGAGCACTCCGGCGAGCGTGTGCTCGTCTTTGTCGAGAAGAAGCGCGACGCCGACTACCTGAACCACTTCCTGCGCCAGAACCGCTTCCCCTGCGCCGCCATTCACGGCGACCGCGCTCAGCGTGAGCGTGAGGAGGCGTTGAACAGCTTCAAGTCCGGTGTCTGCAACGTGCTCGTGGCGACCGACGTGGCCTCCCGTGGTCTCGACATCCCGCACGTGTCGATGGTGGTGCAGTACGACCTCCCTAGCAACATTGACGACTACGTGCACCGTATCGGCCGTACTGGCCGTGCCGGCAACCGCGGTGTCGCCGTGTCGTTCTTCAACGAGAAGAACCGCAACGTCGTCGACGACCTCATCCCCCTGCTGAAGGAGACCAACCAGAAGATCCTGCCCGAGGTGCAGGCCCTCGCCAAGAAACCCAACATCATGAACAACGCTCGTCGCGGCCGCGGCGGTGGCTACGGCGGTGGTTATGGTGGTGGCTACGGCGGCTATGGCGGCCGCGGCGGTGGCTACGGCGGACGCGGCGGGTACCGTAGCAACAACAACTTCTACAACGGCGGCGGCAGTGGCGGCAACGGCGGCTTCTACCAGGGTGGCTCCGGCGGCTACCGTGGCGGCCGTGGTGGCTACGGACAGCAGCAGCAGTCCGGCTACAACAACGGCAATGCCTACGGCTCTCGCGAGATGTTCGGCCAGCGCTCTAACCAATAAAGTTGCGCGGCGTCTGTCGAACGGCTGCCGTCACGCGGCGCGACCCATTTCCCGTCTTTAACATGTCAGAGACAGTATGGGAGAGCAGCGATGCCAGACCACGCCTCGTGAGTGGGGCAGATAGAACGGGAGAAAAGAATCAACAAATATGGAGAAAAGCAGCAAGGGCCAAGTCGAATAAATAGTGAAACGGTTCCTCATCAGGCGTGCTTGGAGTGAGGCTGTACCCTCCGTATATATCTTCACCTCCTGATGCACCAGGTGCGCGTCTAGCGAGTAAAGACACTTTTTTTTTGTGGTTGGTATGCAGACGCGGGTGTCCAACACACGATGACACGCACATTATATCTCTCTCCCCCACCGTCATCGTGCGCGGTGAGTACGGAGACGTTTTGTTAGGCGGTTGTTGATGAACACAGGACGAGCTGGACTGTGACCTCTTACTTGTGGCTGCTCGCAGTCGTGGTCGTCGCAGCAGCACGTTCTCTCACACACCGCATGGCACTGCCATCTTTACTGAGCCATACAATTTGTTGCTTCACATCGTGTCCTTTCCTTTTCCTTTTTTTGTTTTTGCTTCCGTAAGTGATGTTCCTTTTCTCTCTTTTCCACTCTCTCCATTAATTGTTTCTTGGGTAAAATATTGCTTGTTTGTTCAGGTTGAATTGTCCTTTTTTTTTTCCCCGTTGGACCCGCACTTCTTTTTTCTCTCCTTTTCTGTAACCATTTTTTCTTTTCTTCTAACCGTTTTCCACATTGTTTTTTTTCTTTTCATGTCGCCCGACTATCTTGACCTGCGATCGTAATCCTTGGTCCTAGTGTTTAAACCTTTTGTTTCTTTTGTCCGCCACCAAACGCACTGTTGCCGGTGGGTTAGGCGGGGACACCCATGTTTTTGTTGTTGTTTTTCTTTTTTTCTTTTTCGTTTGAAGGAGGGAGGAAGTCCCTCAAGAAAACAGAGATATTCGTTCTCTTCCAACGCTCTATTCAATGTGCCCTCTTATGACAGCACGTGTTTCCTACGTTTTTTTTGTTTTGCTTGGCTTCTTCATCCACTGTTTTTTTCTTCTTCAATTATGTGTCTCTTTGATGTTTTACAATACCCCTTTTCAGAGTGGCGTTTCTGCACCGGTGTAGATGCCACTCGACACATGCGAAGAAGTGAAGAAACCAACGCAGATAATGATCGACGTGATGGCTGGCTAAACACGCAACGATTCGCCCCAAGAACTGCCGATACGTCAAGGAACTGGCCAGCCCACCCCATCTCAAACAGGTGCGAGCACTGTCTTCTTGTTGTTTTCGACACGTCCTTTTTCTCCGAGTCTTCGGCGTGGTTTGCAAACCAATCACTGGGCCTACACAGTGGCACGTGCAACATGGAGGAGCTCTAACTGACATGATTAAATCAGACTAAGGATAAAATAGTCCAGCATCTTGGACCCCCAATGGCGTTTGCTGACCCGACGTGGTACGCAGAGAGTGATCCGCCGCCCACCACTGATATTCCACCAAGAAAAAGAAACGAAATGCTAAAGCTAATGAAACAAAGAGGAACAACTGGCAAAGAAACCTTTTTCAAGACTCCCTTTGAGCAGTACAACACACGTGGAAAAGGAAAAATTAATGAAAGAACCAATTCACGATAGATTGACAGAGAATCGTTACCTTTCAACGAGAGAGAGAGCGCAAGCGAGTCATGGGTGCTGATTGGGTTTCCGATATACAATATCGTTGCAACCTTGTCCAACAGCTCACTGGCTCACACACAGGCACACTGTTTTTTTTTGTTTGTTTGCGCGATGAAAAATTGACGAAATGACGCACGGTATGAGGGTGGTTCTCCTCGTTGGTGAAGCACACAGTGAATGCCACGATGCGAGCGGAAATGGGGAATACATCCACACACCCACAGACACCGTAGCACGGAGATGCGCGCGTACCAGTAGCGGAGAGGAAAAACTCACGTCTTTTATATGCTTGAAAGCCTTTGAAGAAAACTGGGAGCATGTGCATTGTGGGTGGCTGTGATTCACACGTTGACTCGAACAATCCCAAATGTCCCACGAACCGAGCTGGAGGAACCGGACACGTTTGACTGGTGAACAGTTGGATGTTGTCTTCTTCTGTTATGCTTTTGTTTTGGATCCCTTTTTTTTTTATTCTCCGAAGCATTAACACCTTCAACAGCTCATTGGATTGCACATGTACCTGTTTTCTTTATCCCTTCTCTTTCTTTTTCTCTTCACGTGTGCACTAGGTAGCCTTTCTTTTCACAGAGGCTACCTACTGCAAGCTCAGAATGGTCCGTTTTTCTCTTTCTCCTTCCCCCCTCTCCACTGCTTTTCACGCCCATTGGTTTCTCGTCAGCGCATCGTGCATCGTATCCTACGTCTTGGCTTCTGCCAGAAAAGAGAATGCAAGAAAGAAAAGAGAAACAAGCAATCACTGGTTTTTTTTGGTGTGGATGACAATACATGCACATGAAAAAAAAATGAAGCTCTGAAAGCATGGTCCTCATTCTGTGCTATTCCTTTTTTTATTACCAGCGCCAACTACTTGTGCGTCCGCACTTCATTGGGCACTCTCTTTTCCCCCTCTTCATTGACGATTTGACCCGCCTCTTTGCAGCCGCTGGTACCACAACGTGGTGCTTTTGTTTCTATTTTGCGTGTGTGAAATTGCTTCCTTTGCTTGTGCTTGTGAATGTGACACTGTGTGTGTGTGTGCATGCGTGCGTGCTCTGTCGTTTACACTCCACGTCTTGTCTGGAGTCGGCTAAACGAAAAAAAAAAAACACTCTCTCCGGCCTCGCGCCCCACGTTTGCTGCTTTGCCTTCGAAGCGCCAATTGGAATTCTATGTTTCTACTTGTTCTGTAAAATGAGTGGCGCTTTCACAATAAAAAGAAGAAAAAAGGGCGATCCTATAAAGAAAAATAACACAAGAGAAAGCAGTGCGGCTATTGCGTGCTATCACTAATGACTTGAACCGAAGAATGCTACTGATGAATCACACCACGCCTAAACCTATTGTTAGGATTCAGAAAAACAAAACAAAAACATGCACACAACACAACACAGACGTATCCGACCGCAATCGAGACAACGGACACTCGTTCTCACCCGGTTGACGGAAACGCGGGACTTGTGCGTATGTGATCCTCAGTTGCTGCGGCACGTTCACTGTGATACCGTTGTGAGCTGAGCCGCCCACAACACGTGTGGCGCCGCGCCGCTTTCTGTGCCATGCACTGCAGATGAGGCGGGCCCTGTCTCGAGACGTTTCCGTCTCGTCGTACGCGGCGCACGCTTGAAGGAACACGCAGAAAGAAAAACAACAGCAGTGTGAAACGGCACCGTCGAGGGTTTCTTCCCAAGCGGATTAAATGCTGTGCTTCGTCACCATGAGCTACCGCCCAACTGTTTCTGTCACACACATCCTCCCGTCGGCTTTGTACCATATTTCCACTTCGCCGCCACCCCCTCCGCCTCCGCCTTCTGTCAGCGCTCTGCACCTTGTGATATTCTGTTCATTTCTGCACCACCTCGCTGAGAAAACACTCACGTGGAACAAGGCCGTCGTACCCTGTCATTTTCGACGACTGGCACGCTCGAAATAAGATATCAAAGCTTCATTTCTGACGTTTTTTTTTTGACGCACAGGTGTCCTCCGTCGCTTCCCTGTCTCTTCCTTCCCACAAAACATATCTATGGAGCCTATTCGCAATTGGTACGTACGCACCGTCTACGAGTTTGACAGCGATGTGGTACCGAGCTTTTTGACAAGATACCGTGACCTGCTCATTTACGTGGCAGTAGCGTACATTGGGCTGGTCGTGCTGGGCCCGCAGATCATGGCGAAGCGCGAGCCGCTTAAGCTGAAGCAGGCCTTGAGGATGTGGAATCTTCTCCTCGCTGTCTTCTCCATTGCTGGTGGGTACCAGTGCGTCAAAATGATGGGCTTTCTTTTCACTACCCGAAACTTTTACGACACGATTTGCCTGTTTGACTACAACGTCGCCTACGACGGCGCCTTCGCGTTCTGGGTTTTCTCGTTCATGGTGTCAAAGATTCCGGAGATGATGGACACGGTCTTTTTGGTGCTTCAGAAGAAGCCGATTCTGTTCCTGCACTGGTATCATCATCTGACGGTGACCATCTTCACTTGGAATGCCGTCCAGGTCCTGCTGCCAAGTGGCCTCTTGTTCACCACCATGAATTATCTCGTTCATTCCGTCATGTATAGCTACTACTTTATGTGTTCGTGCAACTTGCGACGACTTGTGGCCCCCATCGCCCCACTCATCACGCTGCTTCAGATTCTACAAATGGTTGTGGGATTCGCCATCTGCTTGCTAAACGCGTACTACACGTGGGGCCACCCAGCCGGCTGCGTGGACGTTGATCCGTCCGTCCTGCGTATGGGACTGGCCATGTATGGAAGCTACTTTGGACTCTTTATTCTCTTCTTTGTGAACCGCTACCTGAAGAAGACAAACAGGAACCGGTCATCAAATGACGAGCGGTCACGCAAAGAAAAGGTACAATAGTAGATCCCCCTTTGACAAAAAAAAACATAGCTACAGGAGACAGCGAAGGTGAACGCTGCTCTTCCCCCCCTCCCCCTTCACGGCTGTGTCTGCATTCCCTTCCCACCGCTGACATGGCATTCGATTGGATTGTTGCAGTGTGAATCTGACGTTTATTTCTCTTTTTGCTTTGCTTGTTGTGTCTATTTTTTTTTGTCCGAAACACAAAGATTGTGCATAGCTCTCAGGGCTCTCCTTGGCAACGCAGTGCGATATACAGAACTGGTTGCAGCGCTCCCTTCCTCAATTCCCCACACACATCTCATTTCGTGTCACTGCTCTTTCGTGCGACCGCTCGCACTTTCACTTTAATCATCAAGCCGCTTGTGCGCACGCACTTGGCCCCCTCTCCCCCCCTCAATTGAGCTCCCTCACATTACTGCCTTTGTGGCCTTTTTTTCCCTTCTCATTTCCTCTTTCCCACACATCACCATCCATTGACAACGCTCATTCTCTCCCCCGCCAACGCCTGCTGAATCTCAGAAAAAGAAAAAACTCTTTTTGTTTTGCTTTGTTTTGTGTTCTCTCCTCCTGGCTGGTGCATTGACTGCTTCTCAGTCTGTTTTACCTGTCCTTTCCCTTTCCCTTTGTTCCTTTTCCAGATACGTCGTCGACGACGCCACGTCAGTGAAAAACAAAAGAACGTGAAAACACCATGTCTAAAAACGTAGCGTCTGCTGGGGCTGCCCCAGAGGAAACCGCCGAGAGCGGTAGTGATCACGACGAGGGGGAGCTCGTGGTGGAACCCGTGCATCTGCCTTCCGCGTCACGTGTCGAGGTCCATCCGCTGGTTCTGCTGTCGCTTGTTGATCACTTCGCGCGGATGAACAGCAAGGCTATTCGGCCAAAGCGCGTCGTGGGTCTCCTCCTTGGCCGCTACCGTCGTGATGCCGCGACGGGTGTGCAGAAGCTGGATATCAACAACAGTTTCGCTGTTCCCTTCGATGAGGACGCACACGCCTCTGACGTCTGGTTCTTTGACACCAACTACGCGGAGGAGATGTTCTCCATGCACCGTCGTGTCATGCCACAGACGCAGATCGTGGGCTGGTACAGCTCGGGACCGACCATCCAGCCGAACGATATGCTGCTGCACCTGCTCATTGCAGACCGTTTCTGCAAGAACCCCGTGTACTGCGTTGTCAACACCGATCAAAAGAACAAGGGTGTGCCTGTGCTGGCGTACACGACCGTCCAGGGCCGTGAAGGCGTGCGCTCGCTGGAGTTCCGCAACATTCCCACGCACCTAGGTGCCGAGGAGGCGGAGGAGATCGGCATTGAGCACCTTCTGCGTGACTTGACAGATTCGACCATTACAACGCTGTCGACACAGATTCAGGAGCGCGAGCTCTCACTCGCGCACCTTGGTGGCATCCTCCAACAGGTCCAGGAGTACCTTCTGGACGTCGCAGAGGACCGCGTCCCCATTTCCGAGGATGTCCTTGACGCGCTCCAGGAACTCATCAGCCTCCAGCCGGAGATTTTCCTGCGAAAGACGTCGACCGAGATGATCCGGCACACGAATGATCAGGCCATCTCCACCTTTTTAGCGACCATCGCGCGCTGCATCGGCGCCATCCACGAGGTGATTCTCAACCGCCGCACTCTGGCGCGCGAACTGGCTGAAATCAAGGTCGCTCGTGAGAAGTTGGAGCAGGAGAGGGAGAAGAAGCTCAGCCACGAGCAGGAGAAGATCGAGGAGGTGGCAACGGACAAGAAGGCGTAAAACGCCATCTCTCCCTCCCTCTTTCCACTGGATTGCTGCTGTGTGTGTGGCTGTCTGCGAGCTCGGGTCTGTCTGTCCTTGCTCGCTGTTCTCTCCCTGCGTCTATATCGGTTGACATATACCTATTACTCTGCCTCGTTGTGGTCAGTTCGTTCTTTGCGGCATGCGTCTTTGTTTTACCATGTCTCTGCCCCCTCTTTTTTCTTCAACCAGTCGTGTGCTGACTCGCCTCCTATTCGCCAAAAGCTGCTCACCAAAAAAAGAAAAAAAGAGAGACGTGAATGGCAACAAAAGCGCAACTCTTTGTTTGTTGTTACTCCTGTTAGTGTTTACGTGTGTGTGAGGGAGAGACAGAAACACGAATACCAGATCTCACAGACACATCAATGTCGCAGTGTGGTGGGCTACTTCGAGGCATTACACCACTGTTGCGTGCCTCATGTGGCTGTCGTCGCGTCGTGCTCTTCGGCACAACGACTAGCTTCTGTCTCTCTCTCTCTGTGGATTGTCGCGCAGAGAATGTGGCGGCAAGGGTAGCACCACCTTCCAAACCGGCAGCTTCGCTCCACTCTCTTTTTCTTTCTCTCTGCTCGCCGTCTTCCTCTACTGCTCAACCGCGCTGTTCGTGGCCCACCAACATCGAAACCTCACCAACAACCTCCCTCGCTCCTTCCCTCCTCTCCACTTGTTCTGTCGTAGAAGCACTTGACTCCTCAATCTTCCTCTCGTACACACACACACACACACGAACGAAAGAACACAAGACAAACACATTGAGTGATGCCCCCCAAGCACGAGGCTCCCGTCGTGTGCACGTGCCACCAGGAAACGTGCGAGGTCCCATCCCGCCCCTCGCGTGGTCCGTGCTGCTGCACTGGCCGCTGCACGTGCCAGCCTCGGTGCGAGTGCGAGTGTCGCGGCCACCGTTCTCGCAGTGGTGGACATCGTCACGAGCACCGCAGTGGCTCACGTCACCGCCACAGCGCAAGCGCGTCAAGCACCGGCCGTCGCTGCCCATACTGCCTTCCTGAGCGGGCGGCGATGGAGGAAGCATCGTTGCTGGAGCGCCAGGAGCGCTACTACCGCACCCGCGCGGAACAGTCCGCACGCCGCAACCTGCTCGCACAAGAGACGCCGTGCACCGATACCTGGGGCGCGTACCGTCGCAACACGGCCGACATGCTCCGCTCCAACTATGGCAGCCTCTACCAGCGTGCCATGGACCGCGAACAGAGCCATCGCCGGCGGGAGCTCCAAAATGAGCTTGATGCCCGTCGCGATGAGATTGATCAGCTGCGCCGCAGCAAGGACACGTACAGGTCCGTCAGCGAGTACTCCTCTGCCTCCAGCCGCACCAAAGGCAATGAGGCCTACTACTACGCCCCACCCAGGCATGTCCGTCCACCACCACCCCGTGGACCGGCCAAGAAAAGTCCACTTCCGCCGTCTGCCCATGGCCAGTGCTGGTGCGCTGAGCCGTGCCAGTGCGACCCGTGCCGCTGTGCGCCTCCTCCGCCACACGGAAAGAAGATGCCTCCTCCTCCTCATTGCAAGAAGATGCCGCCACCCCCGCACGGTCACTGCTGGTGCGCTGAGCCATGCAACTGCGACCCGTGCCGCTGTGCGCCTCCTCCGCCACACGGAAAGAAGATGCCTCCTCCTCCTCCTCATTGCAAGAAGATGCCGCCACCCCCACACGGTCACTGCTGGTGCGCTGAACCGTGCCAATGTGAGCCGTGCCGCTGCGCGCCACCACCACCACCACCGCACAGCCAATGCGCATGCGCTGAGCCATGCAACTGCGACCCGTGCCGCTGTGCGCCTCCTCCGCCACACGGAAAGAAGATGCCTCCTCCTCCTCCTCATTGCAAGAAGATGCCGCCACCCCCGCACGGTCACTGCTGGTGCGCTGAACCATGCAACTGCGACCCGTGCCGCTGTGCGCCTCCTCCGCCACACGGAAAGAAGATGCCTCCTCCTCCTCCTCATTGCAAGAAGATGCCGCCACCCCCGCACGGTCACTGCTGGTGCGCTGAACCGTGCCAATGTGAGCCGTGCCGCTGCGCGCCACCACCACCACCACACGGAAAGAAGATGCCTCCTCCTCCTCCTCATTGCAAGAAGATGCCGCCGCCACCCCCGCACGGTCACTGCTGGTGCGCTGAACCGTGCCAATGTGAGCCGTGCCGCTGCGCACCACCCCCACACCACGCCGCAGACGTCGTTGCGCGGATGGCTTCTGGCCGTTACAACTTGTGCCCCTGCCCGGGCTGTGAACGAGGCGAGCGCTGCCAGCGTCATCGTCCACAGAGCGCAGGCGACCGTGGTCGCTCGGGATCCCGTCACGGTGGCGCGTCCCGGTCCGCGTCGTCGGGGCCGCTCAGCGCACCCAAGTATGGGCGCAAGGTGTTCATCACGGACGACGCCTACCTTGCTCGCCGTGCCGAGTACATGGCTGCCTGGGAAGATGCTGGTGCCCTTAGACCAATGGGGCCAAGCAGCCGCAGCCCTAGCGCCGCTCTTCCCGAGAAAACCCCGAAGTGGCGCACGACGGAGGTTGACACAGACGACGAGTATGATCACTAAATGACACAGAGGAGCAACCGGCAGTGCGGGGGCGTAGAGTTCTCCTGACTGCCCTTTTCATTCAGGTTTCCCCATTTTTTCCACCTTTGTTGTGTTCAATCTGGTCTCTCTTCTTCTTTCTTCTCCTGTACCGACTAGCATAGAGTTCCTTTTCTTGAACGTGACTTTGTCAATCTGCACCGCACATGTTACCATGCTGATTTGGGTTTTGCCATTTACTGTGTTTTCATGGCGGTCGTCGCGCTGTTTTGGTTGGTGTTTTCTCGTGGTGCCACCTTCCTCCCCTTTCCCACATACCAGCAAACGGAATCACAGACGCAAAGAAAAAAAACAACCCGGGTTATTTGTTGTGGCCACCCCTTGTACTTTCATTCCTTCCTTCATTCATTCTTTCACGCCCCAGCAGTGTCGTGTCCCCTTTTTCTCCTTGACTTCTTTGGCTCAGCGATGGCTGTGTCAAGGAGACCGCTCTCGGCGCCTGCTGGTTGAGGTTCATGTTCCACTGCAACGACAAGAAAATTTCGAGCTACGACGGTACCCCGAGTGTTGACCTCCCCACGAAGGTGTGGAGGGGATATATTGCGCTTGTGGGTGAGTGTGTACTTTTTCGTTCAGCCCCACTCTCCAACTTTGAGCAAGCGCACGTGTGTTCTCTGTGCAGGCACACGTTGGTGGCTCTTTTTTTTCCCTTGCGAACCGATGAGGGCCACACCCACTAGTGAGCTGCATTCTGCACGCACGTGTGATGCCTTGAATTGTGAGGATCCAGTGGCACTAGTGCCGCTGCACGTGCAGCGCACCGCCACCTGCTCAGCTGATTCACCCCGTACGTGACATCTTCCCTTCTTACCCCTTCTCTCACACACCTTCTTGTGGTTTGCGTGTCACGTGGCTGTTCATCGCACAGCGCTGAGGCTCTTGAACCTCTCTTACATTTAAAAACCAACCACTCAAACGAAAATCTATATATATTGGCAAACGTAGAAGCAGCAACACAGCGTTACCTCCCCCACCTCCACCTTTTCTGACAGTTCGCCACTCCTCCTTTCACCTTCTACCGTTCCCCGAGTCGCTCCGCTTCAGCCGTTGCTCCACGCTCGCGTGACGATGAGCCTGCACTTGATTGACAGCGACGGGCATCTGGAGTCGGAGAGGAAGCTGGATGAGTTTCTGACGACAATGGTGTCCGACAGCGTGCAGGACGCAGGCGCAATGAACATGGAGGATATCCTGACCGCTGTCGGCGTCAACTACCATGTGGTGGGCGTTTTTGGCGGGCAAAGCAGCGGTAAATCCACGCTGCTCAACCACCTTTTCAAGACCAGCTTCCAGACACTGGATGAGCGTGTGCGTCGCGGTCAGACGACAAAAGGCGCGTTCATGTCCCGTGCTGACACGTCCCTCACCGGATTCGAAAAGCCCCGTATCGGGAAGAAGCACGAACCGCTGTTGGTGCTCGACTTTGAGGGTACCGACGGCCTTGAGCGCGGCGACGACCAGAGCTTTGAGCGTCAGCTCTCCCTCTTTGGGCTGAGTGTGGTTGACACACTCATCATCAATATGTGGGCCGTGGACGTCGGCCGCTTCAACGCCGCCAACCTGACCTTGCTGCGCACCATCTTTGAGGTCAATCTGCAGCTGTTCTCGCATGACAGCTACGCCGAGGAGGAGAAGCCCACGCTTCTCGTTGTGCTGCGCGATTTCACCGAGGACGACCCGGCACCGAGTCTCGCCACTGTGCGCAAATCGTTCGACACCATCTGGGAAGGCATTTACCGCCCCGACAAGTTCGCCAACTCGCCGATCGACGACCTTTTCCATCTCAAGTACTTTGTCATGCCGCACTTCAAACTGCAGCAGTCGGAGTTCAACAAGTCCATCGTTAGTCTGCGCAAGTGGTTTGGTGACTCGCACGACGGAAACTATCTGTTTCACCACGAGGCGATGTTCCGTGGTGTCCTCATGCAGGACCTCACCACGTACCTCACCAACTGCTGGGAGGCTATCTTGACCAGCAAGGACCTCGACATCCCCACGCAGCGCGAGATGCTCGCCCAGCATCGCTGCAAACAGGTCATGGAGGAGCAGTTGAAGACGTTCCAAGGCTTCTGCCGACACTACGACGAGCGGATCGGCCGCGGTGAGATGCTGCTGCGTCTCTCCGAGATCCTGGAAGGGGAGATGGACACGCGACTCAAGGAGTTCCAAAACCAGACCAAGCTGTACAACGCGGACGTCGCGCAGGAGTTCAGGGAGCAACTCGAGTCGGCCATGGTAGAGGCGACGCTGCACATCGTCGGCCGCTTTTCCAAGGCGATCAGCGCAGAGGCCATGAACAGTATTGAAACACGCGTGCAGGCTGTTGTCGACAACTGTGTGCGTCACCTCCTCAAGGCCGGCCAGGATATGCCGTTCTTGTCCAAATCGGCTGCTGCCGCCGCCGCCGCCGCCGCGCAGAGGCACGCTGCAGACGGCGACGACGCGGATGCCGACGAGGACGCCGCGGGTGGTACGGCCAGCGCCGCTCCTTCCGACTTTGTGATGGACTCCATGGCGTGCCAGCACCTCGTGCGCAAGTTCTGGAAGAATCTCCGACGGGGCATCAATGACACCCTCGCTGAGCTGTCCGTCTCCCCCACACCGGCACACATCTACGGGCGCTACACCACTCTCGTCGCGCAGGATCCGACCGCGCGTGCGGATGTGGTCAACAGGACCACCGAAGCCATCTTCGCCAAGGTCCGTTCCCGCATCGGCTCGATGGCCGAGAACGCCGCGGACTCGATGCACAAGGGCTTCGAGCGCTGCCTGACGCACAACACCGACGGCACCACCAAGTTTTTCGCGACGACGACGGGCCTGCAGAAGGCGTCGCCGCCCGCACAACAGGCGGGCCTGGTGCTCCTGGGCTGTCTGCTCTACTTCCGTCTGCGACTCGTGCCCGGCGGCGACGCCGCGGAGCCCGCCTCGGACGACGGTGGCTCGCACAGCCGCTCAAGCCGCCGCGTGGAGGCGTCCCGCCGTGTGATTGAGTTTCGCGACGGCACGGAGGAGCAGGACTTCTTCCTCACCTACAGCACTCTGGATGCGCTCCCCAAGTACCCGCTCAACGTGGTCGTGCTCACCTCCTTCGGCGACGACGAGAAGGACGACGGCAACGCCGGTGTCTGTGGCGACTGCGTCCTGCTCACACAGGCGACGGTGGAGCGTGCGTACGACATGTATCGGCAGAGCTGCAACTTCACCATGCAGCTGCAGATGCGCTCCATCGAGGCGGGCAAACAACGCCTCCCGGCGTGGGTCCTGCCGACCATGCTGCTGCTCGGGTGGAACGAGATCTGCTACGTGCTGAAATCCCCAACGCTGCTGATTCTCATCATCGTCATTGTGACTGTCTTCTTCAAGAACTGGATTGTGGCGCAATGGCAGGCCTTTGAGGAGAGTGGGCCACCGACTGTGGTCATTCCTCTTCAAGCCGGTGTGCGCTATGCCTCCCAGCTTCTCCAGCAGGTGGCGCCACAGGCGACAGCGTCCCAGAACACCACAACCGCGCAACCCGCCTCGCCCGCCTCACCGTCCTCACCCGAGACGGCACCGTCACACCAGAGGCAACGTGTTGAGCACCAAGTGCACACAGATCCACAACCAAAGGACGAACCTCAGGCTACCCTGCGGCAGCGCCGCATCAGGAAAGAGCTGTAAGAACACCAAGCAAACGCCGTGGCGCGTTTTTTTCGTTTACCATTGTCTCTCTTGTTATTGTACGTTGAATAACAAACTCGTGTGACTATCGTTTTCTTATTTTGTTTTGTTTTGTTGTGTGGGGCTCTCCTTTTGGGGCGTGGTGTGGCCTGTTTGTGTGCTCCTTTCTACTTCACTTTTTTTTTTTTGCAACATGCCATCGTCCGCTGTGCCCCCCTCTTCACTCGAGCAAATCCACGAAACGCAACTTGCCACTCATTGAGGCCTGACAGGTCGTTTTCGCCGTCCGCATCATGTGCGGGGCCAACCTCTTGGAGCAACGAGCAAGCCCATCTGCTTCAGAAACCGTACCGTCCCTCACCGAGACATGCACATAAGCCAAAGACCAGCGGTTTATGTTGTACGTATGTGCTGCCTCATCCATACTTCTCTCGTCGCTTTGCGTCTTGACGCATGGCCCAGCCTATGGTTCTGTGACGCTGTCCCATAGGCAACTTGCTCACCTCACCACTTGTTCTCACAAACCTTCATCCCCCCTCCTCCCATCTCGCATCTCCGCTCCATATCAATCACACGCACTTTCCGCACGACGTTCTCTCGGTCACCACTTTTCGACATCAAACGTGACAGTCCCCCTTTTGTCTTCTTCTCACGTTCTTCGCGACCGACCCTTCAAAAAAAAAAAAGACACTACATTGACGTACGTTCTTGCTTGAACACCAAATTGTTCCCCCCTCTCTCTCTCACTCATCGTATCACCAGCATGTCCATCAAGGTTCCCTACGGCTCGACTGAGTACCAGTCCCACAACCACTGTCAGTGCGACTTCTGCAACAGCCGCCGCAACGTGAATGCCAAAAAGTGGGGCGTGAGCCAGCGTGCCGCGCAGATGCAGCACTCTGAAAAGCGCAATGGCTGCTGCTGCAACTGCCACAACAGCAGCGATGCTGCCACGTTCGCTGCGGCGCACAACGCCACGAGCTTCGATCCGTCCTACCCTGCGCCGGTGAACCAGACCGCCCTGAACGCGTCTCGCGGCCGCAACGGCATCCCACAGGGCGATCAGTGGACAATCCGCAACGCCACGACGCGCGGTGCGGCCGACGCTTCTGGCCTCAACAACAGTGGCACCGGCAAGTCGAAGGATGAGGCTGCAAAGGACTCGATGGACGACCTCGACCACCTTGAACGTCTGCTGATTATGGAGCACAAGGCCCGCGTGAAGGCGTCTATGGATGCCGACGCGCTCGCCACACTGCGTGCGACCGGGAGTCAGAATCGCCCACAGGTGATGCCCGACGACTACGCGGCCACCTACGGTGCGACTGGCTCGTACGGAGGCCAGGGCGTGCGTGCCGTGACCTTCAACGGCAACAGCGGCAACGGTGGCAGCATGATGAACTACGACAACGTGGACCCTGTGACGGTCCGTGAGGCCTACGAGCTCGCCCACGACTGCCCTGTGACGCCGCCGCCGCACTGCCGTGCCTCTCACCGCCTCCAGGGCACGATGACCAACCTGCGCATGGTCACAATGGACCCCATCAACCCCGACAACCGCGCCACTCTCGACCGCCTCGTCGATGAGGGCGGCAAGGCCGGCACGCGGAAGCAGACCGGTCGTGTCGCGACGCCGCCGCAGCTGATGGCGAACAAGGACGCCAGCGGATCCAAAAACAAGTTTGGCAACTCTCTGGCGCAGGTGGTCACTTCCAACCCGCACCCTGTCGGCGCGGGCATGGTCTGGCGTGAGGCCGGCAAGAACCCGAACGAGATGACAGCCACCAGTGTCGCCAACTAGACGGATCCCACTGATCCTTTCGTTCTTTTGTTAGAACCAGAATTTTCACTTCCATGTACCATGAAGCACCTCACTAGACGTGTTGCAGCAGCTTCTCTCTCCTTTTCTGTCCCCTCCCGGTTCGCTTTTTTCTTTTCGCCCGTACAGTCTCCCTCCCCCCTCCCTTCTTTCCCTCACGCTTTCTGCGATGTACGTGTACCCTCCTCCTTCCGAAGCTTTGAAAGCTCTTGCACTTTCTTCCCCCTTCCTTTTCTATGTACTTGGGTCCAGACACACAAACGGTTGTGGCTGGCGCTACCCCATCCCTCCATTCCTGCAAGTTTCCTGTACTCGGCATACACACACAAAAAAAAACAATCAACAACGAAAAGAAGTTACGATAGCACTCGTCACTGTCGAGCGAACTGCGTTTGGAGTGTGCAGTTTGTTTTTCTTTGATCCCCGCCTCGCTGTCATACTGTGCAGATTGTCTGCACATTGCCTGCTGGTGCTGAATGTGGACGCCATCGGCACACACACACACACACACACGCACAAACAAGCATGTCAAGCTTGGCACACCAGACTTTTTCTTTTCCAACTTCGATCCATTGCGTCTTTCCTGGTGCACACCCACACGGGCCGCACATGTGCGTGTGACTCTTCACTACATTTGTCGTTGTCACCGCTCTCCACTTCTCCGCACGTCTCACTGTCTCCCTCTCTCTTTTTTATTCAGATACCGCTCTAGCAGCATCTATCTACCTTCAGGACTCCTCCGCGTGCGCGTCGTAACTTCTTTCCTAACTCTCCTTCATTTTTTTTACAGATGATCCGTGACCAGTGCCGTGCCTACTGTCAGTGCTCTTACTGCAAGAACCGTCCTCAGAACAGTGGCGGTAATATGGAACCGTCCCTGCGGATCACCAAGGCCAACCTGAACGGGACTGCGCCGTCCAAGGACGAGCTTTATCTGAAGAGCCTCACCGCCGCGACACGCAATCGTGCCATGATGGAGAGCTCCAAGAACGCCAGCCGTTTTATCCCCGACGAGCAGCTCGTGAGCAGCCAGAAGCGTCGCGAGGCGAAGGACGCGGCTGACATGTCGGAGCTGGTGCCGCTGCGTCGCCGCGATCGACTGGAGGAGCTTCTCCTCCTCGAAGGCAAGGCGCGCCTGCGCGAGGAGGCCCGTCTCCGTGCGGAGCGTCGTGCTCTGGGCCTGCCCGAGGACGAGGAGGCCGAGGAGCTGGAGCGCCAGCGTGCCGCTGAGGAGGCTGCGGCGGCTGAAGCTGCCGCCCGTGCGTTGGAGGTGGCCTCGCAGTCGTCGGAGCAGCGCCGCCTCAGCAGCGCACGCAGCACGCCGTCCTCGCGCTGCTCTGCGGACCGTGACCTTGACGACACGATCCGCGCGATCAAGGACATCATGGATCAGCAGCCCGGGAAGTCCGACGAGCCACTGTCGCACGCCCAGGTGTATCAGCTCCGCAAACTGGTGCACGACCAAGACAAGAAGACGAAGCAGATGGTCGCCGAGGAGGACCAGCCTCCGCTGTGCAACCACTGCTTCCAGGTGAACGTCCAGGCACGCCACCTCCTCCCGCAGATGTCCGGCTCCGTCGCGTTTGCGCAGACCGGCAAGGTCATTAACCCCGAGGACAAGGTCAAGTTCGGCGTTGATGACACGCACCGCGCCTTGGATGGCACCTACTCTGCCCAGCAGGTCGATCCCAACATGCTCTCCAGCAAGGGGCGCCTGACCAACTACAACCCCCACCCTCACGGCACCGGTGTCGTCTTCCTTCCTGTCCAGAGCGCCTCCCAGAACCGCCAGGGCCACGGTGCGAGCCGCACGGCTGGGCGCACGGCGTACGAGACCACATTCAACAACAACATCGCCCCCGATGTGGCCGTCGAGGAGGCGCTGCAGTATCCAGGCAGCACCTACAACGTCTACGACGGTCGCTTCGCCGACTCGAACCGCCGCACGCCGCCGGCCACTTCCGCTGGCGCTGCTGCGGCCGCTGCTGCCGCAGAGGTGGCACCGATGTCTGGTGCCGCCAAGGCGGTCGACCAGGCCAAGGCACAGGCGGCCCCGGCGCCGTCCTTTGATCAATACAAGAGCTCCTCAGCGATGTGGCGGACCTCCAACCAGGCGCGTGAGGCCGAGATGGCGCGCTTCATGGAATTCCAGAAGAAGATGCAAACAAACGGCAAGAGGGTCTACGAGGAGACCGCCACGCGCAACGGCAAGAACCCCGGCCTCGCCGCCTCTTCCTAGACACGCGTGCGCATGTGTGAATGGGAAGACTACCGCCTCATGACAGCACGTGGTGAGTGAGCTCTTCTCTTTCTTGACCATTCCCGCCCCCTCCCCCCTCCCGCACCCGTGCGCACCCGAATGTACATACACAGGTGGAATCAATGCTCGCTCTCCCTCCGTTTCTCTCAGTGACCTCTGGACTCGGGAGTTTTCTCCCCACCCCCCTTGTCTCTTGTATGCTACGCAAACAAACAAAAACAAAAACTCAAACATTGTCAAACTAAAAAAAAATACTGTACCATGTACCACGGCTAGTCCACATTTCGTTTTTTTTCAACCCGTTTTCATTCGTTTTTTCTCTTTCCCGTTACGCTTCGCCTGAAGCCTGACATGTACAACCTCACCTTTTTCCTCCTTTGGGCATCTCTTGTGCCGGAAACAGCATGCTTCGTGAAAGGCACCTCCGCACAATTGACGAACCAAACAACAAAAAGCAACAACAGCACGAAACCAAAAACCGATGAAGCAGCGCTATCTTTTTCCCTTTTCCCCCGGTTCCATCAGAGCCAACTGGGCCTTCTTTGACGCGACGAGCACATGCACATCCGCAGCAATCATGTTTCGCTGCGTCGTTTTGTGGGTCGCAAAACTACTCCTAGACTGCCGCGCGTGCCCTCTCACGAACACGTAATCCCTGTGTCTGTTGACTTCCGGTTCCCACCTCGATGACCTGCTCAGTTGACACCGTGAACATCCTACTTGTTTTTCTTTCTTTCTCTCTCTCTTTGTCCTTGCATCCTGTTTGCGCTCCCACTTCTCCTCCACTCTATTCTCACCTTTCTTTTCCATACTCCCTCTCAACAAATTCTGCGCTGCTTGCTCTTGCAGGAGAGAATACCACGCTCTCGTGCTTTACTGTTTTTTTTCTCTTTTCCCACCGTTTTCTCTGTCACTTACTTTTCTGTTTTGCTTTTCCCTTGTTGGTTAGCGTCCTTGTCTCACAAATGCCAATCAAAGCAAAACGAGTGGATGCCGAACGCGCCAGCCAAGTCGCACGCGGTCAGCTCTCTGGAGGCACGCACACCGGGAAGAACTACTTTTACTACGAGGGCGTCAAGAAGCGTCAAATGAAAGAGCGCGACGGCGACCACACATCCTCCTCGTCTTCGAATGAGAGCAGCCGAACGACCAGCCCCAAACCCCAGCATACTTCTTCCTCCATGGAGAAGAATAAGAGGGGCGATGCAGACAGCGACGAGGAACTCATGGCGGCGGCCCGCGAGCGGACGCGTCGCTTTCTCTACCCAGAATCAGAGAAGAACTATGTGCCGGCACCGTATCACAACGAACGTGCAGAGGCGTACGCTCGATTCAGAGACGCGCAGCAGCAGCGACGCGCCTCAGCCCCTGCAGACATAGCTGCGACGTCCAGTGCTGACGCCGCCCCTCCTTCTCGTGCTCCTGATACCACCGTCGCGACTGCTGTGGCGGTGCGATCTGAAGCGGCACGTGATGTGCCCGCGACACACACTGGTCATGGCGAAGCACGGCGTATCGACGAGGCAGTAGCGGAAGCGGAAGTGACCCCTTCCCCACCCCTTTACGAAACCTCCTCCACTAGCGATCCCCGGAAAGTAGAGTTCTACAAGTTGCTGAACCTGATTGGCGAGGATGTCCAGCGAGACTGGTCAAGCCGCGCGACAACGATGACGACAGCCGCCACCACTGCCAGCACCACACAGAGAGGGACCTCTACATCAACAACACACCCCGCTGCTGCTGCTGCTGCTGCGCAAGTGGCGCGGACGTACCGTCCACCGGCACAGACATTCTCCGAACTGCTCGACGATGCCTTGCAACAGTTGTACGACAAGTGGGCCGCCGACCACGCCGACGATGACGTGGCTGTCTTTGTGGCATCCGACCACACCGCGGAGGCCTTCACCTTGGCCGCGACACTTGCCTCTTCTCGAACCCGCACACTTGACATGTTCAACCTCGTTGACGGCTCGCCGACACGTCTCTCGGGGGCCCCGCCGACATTGGAGGAGCTCGCCATCACAAATGCGATGCTGAATGGGCAGCGCGGCGCCGCCGACGCACACAGCATCGCCGTGGATGCGCAGGGCCAACTCAATCGGTTCCTCACGTCCGTTGGATGGATCGAGCGGCTCGTGCGCGACCGCCGATTCATTGCCAGCGCGGGTAACTTCCTCCACGCGCATCACAAACCATTCCTGCGCTATCTCGCCCCGACGACAAGTGCAAACAGCTCACTGATGGAGCACGATCACCTTGAGTTTGCGGCGTATCAGGAGTTTGGCAGCCAATTCTCTGACCTGCTGCTGCGCTTGTTGACGGACAAGGTCGAGGGCTTCGACGAGGCCGAGTTCGTAGAGGCTCTGTACGAGACACCCGTCACCGCGCGCACGCAGTTCGCCGCCGCGAGCGTGACACAACGGCACGGCACGACGTCAGCAAACAACGCTGCTGACGCCTCCGCTCTCGACGCGATGGGGCCACAAAACGTACTGTCATATCCGGCGTGGCGCATTGTTCTGGCCATGAGCAGCTTCGAGAGCTTCTTCGACTGGATGATGGACTATGTCCGCGAGGAGTACAACGTGACCACCCTCGACGAGGAGGAGCAGATCGTGGCGGTTGGCGGCGCACGTGGTGTGCGTGCCCTGTTGCGTTCCACGTACGGCGACGGCACACCGCCCGTTGCGCACAGCCCAGAAGAACCAGAGTATGAAGCGGAAGACGCACCTGCTGTGGCGGCGTCGTCTCATGACGGCGCGCTTTTCGGCCGCAGCCAACCTCTACGCCCCAGCAGCGGTCCCGGCCTCGGACCCGACGGCTCTGCCTCCTCCTTACCGGGTGAACGTGCCATACATACGCCGTTGACTGCCTTGCAGGCACCCGTGCGGTTGAGCCCGAGTCCACCCCCATCGGCTCCCCTTCAGCCATTGGCTCGGCCCGATTCGTCCCCGCCGTTCGGCACCACAGCAACGTCAAGCGCCCCACCTTCTGCACAGCTGCACAACAAATTCTTTCCGACCCCGCCTGCGAGTGCGGATGGCCGTGTCAAACAGTCGGCCCAAAAGGCCCGCCTCGGCCAGCGTCTACCACCACTGACAGCCAAGAACCTCTCCGAGGACCCATCAACGACGACGGCGACAACAGCAACAACAAAAGGAATCGCCACGACCACACCGAAGAGGAAAAGCTCCACGACGACGGCCACGGCAGGTGCTGTCCCTGCACGCAGCAAGTCTGGCACGAAGCGTTCGGCTAGCCAGACCAAACGCAAGGTGAGCTCTGCCGGCGCCGCGAAGGCTGCGTCCACATCGCGGCGTACTTCTGGCGTAGGGTCAAGCGTCGGCTCCGCGCCCAGCTCCCCTAGCAAAGCCGCCAGCACGGCTGCCACCAGGGTAGGTACCTCTGGCGCGAGCACTACAAAAGCCCGCACCGCGGCTCGTGCCCCATCCAAGACGAAGCCGACTGGCGTTGGAACGAAGCCCAAACTGAAACGCACGACACCGTCGCAGGGCACGTGAATCCGCGCATGCGCGCGCACACACACAGACACACATGTGCACGCATCTTCGCACACGCAACAACATTGCGCAGACGTGCGCCTTCTTATTTGCATCTCTCTCTCTCTCTCTTCGTTCATTTCTTCTCCTCCGTTATGCATTGCCGCCCTCAAACGAAAAAAAAATATATCAATATGTGACGCGTCAAAACCGTACAACATCAACTATAACGGACGTCCTCCAAGTTCAAATGTGCGTGACAATATTCTCTCCGCGCATGTTTCTCACTGTGTGGCAAGAGATGCATTTTCCCGCTGCTAGCTGTGAGCAACACATCGGCAGCGCGTACACACGCGGTGTCGTCTCACTATAAAATGCTTTTCTTTGTGTCTAACCTCTCAGTCCTGCGTCGCTTTACATCTTCTGCTACCCCTGCTTGCTCCAACTATACCTCCTTTTTTTTCCTGTTTCACAGTTGCGTACGTTGCACAGCTGCGCGTCAGGCGTTTTCCTTCGTTGCACTCACCATTCTTTCCTGTACGGCGCAAACACAAACATTCTTGTTTCCTCGTTGATACCGCCACCGCTTTTCCCCATTGACAACTATCGTACTCTAGAAGTCGGTGAGCTGCTGGCACGTGGTCTACTATCTCAGTATCTTTGCTTGCTTCCCTTCTCCTCTTTTTTCGTTCTTCCTTTCTTTCGTTGCAACAGGGCTTTCATCTCATCTCACGTGTCGCCACCTGTTTGCCAATGTCCTCTTCGGCGCAAAAGCCACCGCGCTCTGTCTCGTCACAGTCGTCGCACCACAGCAGCATCGAGCCACGCGGGGCGCCGGAGTTCAACAGGGAGTATGCGCGACAACTGAGTACGGCTCGAAAGAGCCGGTCGGCTTCCAAAGGGCAACGACGCGGCGGTGATGACTCCTCTGTGGCTAGCTCCACTGGTAACTCCCCTGCGTCACGCTCTCCGCCACCAGCACAGTCAACCAGCAGTGGCAACGTCTCAACCTCTCGATTTAGACCCCTTGGGAGTTTGTTTGCCTCTGCGAAGGAGATGTCCGCCTCCACCCCGGGCCGCACTCCCAGCGGCGCCACAGCGGCTGGTGGCTCCGACACCCCACGCGTTCCGATGACGCAGCGCCCACCGCTCGCACCGTCGACGCCGTCCATGCTGAACCGGGCGGGCGGCGCAGCGGGTGCATCACCCACGGCTACACCACCACCTCCGCCAGCCGAACTCGCTGACAACCGCGTTACACCATCGCCAAGCGGCAGAGACGACAAGGAGGCTGAGACCGTTGTCAGTGTTGTGCGTGTGGTGCAGATTGTCCTGCTCGTTTGGCTAGTCATGTTTCTCGTCTTCTGTGGCGTGGCGCTCTTCACGTCGGAGGACGCGGCATACCGACCGTACTACTTTAGCCTCACGCGCGCTCCCGTCCGTGAGCTCAACGCGTCCGCAAACGCCTATACACCTCACGGCGTCGATAGGATGGTTCCGCAGGTGTGTCGGCAACTGGCACTGCGGGTGCGCAACTGTGGACGACTTGTGAGCTCTGCCTTCATGAGTGGTGGCCAACTCCAGGTGTTGGGAATGGTGCTGAGCGACATCGCCGACGGCGTTGTACTCGCGCTCCGCTGGGTTTACGATCGTCTCATCGCACCAACGACAGAGCTGCTCGGCCGACAAGGGAACCGTGTGTGGTCAGCCGTCACGTCTGCGTTTGTGCGCGCTGACGGTGGACTCACCTTCAACGTGTCGAACGCGCTGCGGCCAGTGGCACAGTCGATGAACTTTATGCTGGTCGACCCCTCCAAGGCCGTGTACGAGACCACCCTCTCGTTTTTCGTGTCGGGGGCAAATGCGCTGCGGTACATGTACTACACGTTTGTCTCCCACGGCTCCGGCACATCTCCGTTCAATACATCCACCCTACACCGCGCCACAGCCGCGGATGCGCATCCTTCCTCGACGGCGCACGCCAACCCTGTCTCCTCACTCAAGTCTCTTGGCAGTCGCTGGTGGGACGCTGGTAGAAATGCCACCCGAGCCCTTCTTGGGCGTGGCGACACCGCTGCGCGCCGCACGTGGTTCTCTCGCGGCTCAGAGAGCGTCCACAACAGGACACCAAGCCAGCCGGTCACGTTCAGCTTTCGCGCGCACTATCAGCGTCGCCTCGACGGTGACATGTGGCGTGATATCCTCGCAGTTGACGCAGCACATGTGGAGAGGTTGGTGGCGCACGAGATCAAGACCGCGCTTGGTCTCAGAAACACCGCCTCCGTGACAAACGTGAAGCTGCGTGTGGGCAGCCTCGTGGTTGATGCCGACGTGACACAAGAAACGACCGCGACGCCTGGGCGTTCTGGCAAAAACGCAGATACACTGTCCAAGCGTGAACGTGGTGTGGCGCAGAAGGAGACTGAAAACAGAGCCAAAGCGATCCTTCAAAAGTGGCCGTTCGCATCGGTCATGGACTTCTACCGCGAACGCTCTGAGGAGCTCCAGGCCGCTCAGGCGCAACAACGGCTGGCGATGGAGCAACGCGAAAAGCAACGGGCGTCAGAGGTGGCGGCGAATGCGGCGTTGGCCGCAGACGAGTGTACCTGCCTCCGTGCCGCTACGGCGGCTTCTGTGAAGAACTGCAAACCCCCGCCGCCACACTTGGCGGACCTCTGCGGTGATCTCGTCAGCCGTGCCACCACGTCTGCGCAGAAGCAGTGCGCGGACAGACTGTCCTCGATAAACACAGAGAATGACAAGACGATGCGCCAAAAACACGACGCGCACACCCACGCTTTGGCTGAGTCTCAGAAAAAATGTGACAGTCAACTGCAAAAGGCGCAGAAGGCAACGTCTGACGCACAGGCGAATGCCAAGGCCGCACTCGACCGGTGCGAGGCTGCAGCCAAGCAGCAGCAGGACGCGTGCCGCAAGGACATTGAGAAGGCTCAGCACGACGCCGTCGCAGCTGCGGCCGCTGGCGGCGAGAAGTCATTGGCCGAGGCCATGGCCGCTGCGCAGGCAGAGCTGGCGAGCGCCAAGAAGACCTGCGAGAGTCGCGTTGCTGCCGAGACGTCGCGTTGCCAAGTCGCGCATGAGAAAGCAGAAAAGCAGTGCGCTGCAGACCAGACTGCGGCAGCGCAGGCTGCTAAGCGGGAGTGTGAGGCTTTCCATGCCCGTGCAAAGGAAAAAGAGTCGACTCGTGTCAGTGAGAGTGCAGCGCGTGAGCTGGAAGCTGCTCTGGCGAATGCCACGCAGGCGTGCTCGCAGCAACTCGCCGCACAAAAAGCTGCGGCCACGACGACGACACTAGAAGCGGCCCAGGCATGCAGCGCGATACAAGAGCAGCTGAAGGACACACAGGCAGACGTGGCGCGCTGCGTGTCCGAGAAGGAAGCCAGTGACGCGCGACTGGCGTCGGAGAGCGCTGGCTGGGCAGCAGAGAAGGAGGCTCTCGTGAGGGATGCCAAGGAGCAGCAGGTGCAGATCCACATGGCGAGTCAGCGCACGATGGACGCGACAGCCGCCGCCCAGCAGGAAGCCTGTGAGGCACGCGTGGAGGAGGCGGTCACCGCGGCGCTAGGCAGTCAACTCAACCAGCAGCACGACACGTGCTCCGAGCAACTACAACAGATACGGGCGACGCTGAATGCATCGTGTGCCTCGATGGTCGCGAACGCGGTTCACGCAGAGAAGTCAAGCGCCGCACAGTCCACGGCACAGCAGCTGGCAGAGCAGCGCGTGGCGTTGCAAAGCAAGGCGTTGCAGCAGTCACACCGTCAGTACCTCAATGCGTGCGAGGCAGCGTGCACAGGTCAGGTCGGGAAAGGTGCTGCATTGGACTGTACAGCGCGAATGCAGCAGCTGACTCGATCCACCCCGACCTTGCTGTCAAACGAAACCACTCTTTTTCCACCTGTGCTTCTCGACAATCACAGCGGTGTGTCGCCCCAGGCCCCCGTGTGTGGGCTCGCGTGGAGTGATGCCGTCCAACTCTCCCGCGCCACCACCACCGCCACCGCCACTACACCGAACACGTGCGGACGTCGCTCGTGGCGACGCGTGGGCCTCACAGTTCTAGTGGTGGCTGGCAGTGGCGCTGCGACAATCTTTTCGTGCCGCGTTGCGCTCCGCCAGCACCGCACCGCAGTCTTGTTGCGTGATGAGGTGCGCCAGCTGAAGAAGCAGGTCGCGTCACTCGAGAGTGAGCAGACACGGCACCGAAACAGCTCCAGCAGCACGAGCCGCGCCGAAACCCCCGACCACATCACGTCACAACAAGTCAGCCCAGTGAAGGCTCCGGCAGAGCAGCAAGAGCTGCGCTGGTGCCAGAGGCCTCTTGAGTCGGTGGTCGCCGACCACTTTGAGACGATGACCGCGTGGCACTTCACGTGCTGCAACCTGCTTTGGATGAGCGCCTCGGGAACGATGATTGCGGGTGGTGGCTCCGCGCGCGGTGCTTTTGGCGATGCTGACCTCACTCCGCCACCAGCGTGGCGCAACTGGGCGTCGGCTGCGCCGCGGACCACAACCCAGGATGACGACGAGGAGGCTGCTGATCACCCACCAATGCCTCGTGAGGCCACGGCACCAAGCACACCGACGCAGGCACCAATCGCTGTCCCCACCACTGCTGGCGCTGCCCCACCAGGCTCACTGTCACCCGTCGCGTCGCACCTGGAACGGCGCGTGGTGCGTGGGTACTATTACATGCTGGAGTCCTACTATGTCGACCTTCTCGAGTCCGTGATGAACCGCGAGTTGATTGAGCATCAGCTGGAAGAGATGGAAGACGTCGCAAGCAAGCAAATGAACCTGCTGCAAACCCAATCCAACGCGGTGGAGCGGCTGCAGGATGAGGTGGGTGCCTCCGCAAATAACCTCGCCACAGCACGGAAACAGCACCAGGCCGAGTGTGCGGCCTACCAGCAGCAAATCGCGAAGCAAAAGGCCGCACCTTTGAAGGAGATGGAGGCGCTGCGCGCTGAGCTCGAAAAGGCCCAACAAGAGGCGCGACAGGCAACGCAGATGCGCAATCTCCAGGCTGAGATGGTCGCCGTGCTGGAGGAGCAACTCAACCGCGTCACGAATGCTCTTCAAGAGTCACAAGGTGCGCCTGGTGCGTCAACGGGCGGCGAGCTGGCAATGCAAACCGCACCGACTGCAACGACGTCCTCGAGGAGTGGCGCCACCCCACGCATGCTCC
The DNA here is from genome assembly GCA_030849635.1 of Wallacemonas sp. MBr04. NCBI lineage: Eukaryota > Euglenozoa > Kinetoplastea > Trypanosomatida > Trypanosomatidae > Wallacemonas > Wallacemonas sp. MBr04. The sequence continues at coordinate 12,882 of JASANR010001437.1, read as the reverse complement.
GCGGTAGTGAAAACCGCCGCGAATACCGTGAACTAAATTGGCGTGACACAGATCACGCTGAACCGTAGACGACAAGGCTTTCCTTTTCTTGTCTTTCCCACTTTCCACTCGCTCTTTTCTTGTACCATTTTTCCGTTTACCTGGCCTACGGCGACACCCTACAATCACACATCAAACGTATACACACACACACACACACACACACACACGACCAGTCAGCAACAAAAGAAAAACACAAACCGGAGATGAGAGGTGTTAGCGAGCCATTTGGACATGCACACGTCGTCCTGTTCGCGTTCACGTTCTCGTTTCCTTCCTGATGTGGCCATCAACTTCTCTGTTGCAAGGGTAGGATGAGAGGCCCTTGGCTTTGGGTTTTCTAACTGTGGCGGAGAGCCAGACTCTGCTTATTTCCATCCCTCCCCTTTCGACGGAGTCATCGCGATCAAAAGTTCCCCTGCGTGAGCACTGTGCATCACAACGATACCACTTTTTACTCGCTCCCTCCCCCCCTCTTTATTTTCCTGTTTCATCTGCTCACACTCCCTTTGCATTTGTCCAGTGAAGCGAAAAGGAAAACAACAAACGCCACGAATCGGGTAAACGCAATCGAGATACAGAGGGAAAACAGTACTATTCCCCCTTCTCGTCCGCTGTTCTCCTTTTGTTCTTTTTCAGATTTATTTCTGGCAGCCTCTTTTTTTTTCTCTTCTTCTCCTTTAGATCCCACTCGGCGGGTGAGGAACCTGTGTATTTTTCCGTTTCACCTCTTTTTGTTACTGTCGCGACGCCAAGAGTGACCCAAGGGAGCCACACTCTCAATCATGTCCCTCTTTTTCATCAACCAGCCAAATGTCGAAGGTACGGCTGTTGAGAAGAGCATTGTTGTGCACAAGTCACAACCTCTCATGGCGGTGATGTACCAACGACCCAACGCGGTGGTCATTACCGACTACGAGGGGGAGGTTCTGACGGTGGTGAAGGAGCCCGCAGGCGGGCTCGCTGCCATGAACGCCAATACCAACGCCTCGGCCCTGGTGTGGCATCCGACAGAGAAGGTGCTGATCATTGGCTGGAGCAGCGGCAAAATGACCATGTGGTCGATGCCGACCGCATCCGAGTTGGGCCTCGAGGGCAACCTCTCTAGTGGCGGGGTCTCGTCAAACACTACGGCTGTTCAGAGCCTCTCCGCCAAGGCAGCCGTCGCGGTCGACGTCGAGGGTGCCGTCCGTGAGCACAACGCCGGCAGTGTCGTGTGCATGGAGTGGACAGCACAGGGCCAGTACATGGTATCCTCTTCGTCACAGAAGGCTGTCGTGCTGTGGGCGCTGGAGAGGAGCACGGCCACGACGGACAAGTCATCGGCGTCTGCGGCTGTGTCCATGAAACTGAAGCCACTGTGGTCCGTTGAGCCGTCCTCACCCATTCTGCGCGCCATTGCCGTGCCGAGCATCGTCGCAACGAAGAGCAAGGACGCCGAGAAAACGGCCACCACCACCACCACCACCACCACCACCCCGACCACTACCACCGCGGCAGCCAAGCAGGACAACGAGGACACCGCTGTGAGCGGCTCCGGCGGTGGCGACGACACCGTGTTTCTTCTGTTCGACAACAGCCCCAAACTGCAGTACGTGAACGAGGAGCAGCGTCTTGCGACGTGCGTCACAGCAGACGAGCGCATTTCCTCGGTGCTCTACGACGCGGCTGATCGCACGCTCGCGGTGCTGACGCAGGGGAATAGTGTCGAGGTGTTCAGGCTGTCCGATGAGATGAAGGCGACGTCTGTGCTGCGCCGAAAGCTACCACTCGGCGGCGTCACCCTGACAGAGGAGAATATCACGGTGAGCATGGCCTGGGCCGCCTCGGGCGTGATTGCCTTTGCGTGCGGCGACGACAGTGTGCGCATGCTTGATATTGCTTCAGAGACCCTGTACAATGTCGCGTTTCCTGTCCAGGGCTCACACGTCTCATCGGTGGCGGCAGACATGCAGAAGCGCATGGTCGTGGCCGGCACACTGGAGGGCACGGTCGTCCTTTTCGAGTCCACCGCACCGTTGAGCCGTGGTGTGGCGCAGGCTCGCCGAACCAGCACGGCGACGTCACTGCTGTCAGCGCAGGATCGGACCAAGGGGTGGGAGGCCTTTGTCACGCACAGCCTCGACGACCGCGTGAACCACATCGTGCTCGGCCCGCTTGGGGACGTGGTGGTCACGACCGGTGAAGGCCGCCTCCACGTACTTCACGAGACTGTGCGGAAGCGCATGTGGGACGGCGTTGCCGCGGCCACGCAGATTTCGGCCAACATGGTGGTCATTGAGAGTGTCACTGGCGTGCAGTGCCTGCTGAAGAGCAACAGCAAGGTGCGTGGGCTTTCCATCGCCTTCCCGAACATCGCCGTGTGGAGTGGCACGCAGATCGACGTGTACACCATCAATGAGTCCACGTACGCGCTCTCGCTGCTCAACTTTGTGCCCACGACGAGCCCTGCATTCGCTCTGCACAGGGATGGCTTGCTGTACGTCAAAGACAGCCGAATTGTCTTCACGACATTGCAGCTGCAGCCCATTGCGCAACTCACGTTCACTGATGCGGAAGGCGAGCCTGTGCTGATCGACGTCAAGAACGACTACATGGTGGTTCTCTCGTCGAAGAATGTGCTGCGCTTGGCCAAGATCTCCACCCGCGATCTGCGTCCTCTCGGGCCCTCGCGCCCGCTGCAGCTCCTCGACACACCGGACACAGATGCTGACGCGGCGGCGGCGGCGACGACTGACAAGGAGGCGAGCCGCCCGGCAAAGACAGTGAGCCGCAAAGGCCCACTCACCGTTGTTGCCGCGCGCGTCAACGCACAGGGCCGACGCGTGGCACTCATGTCCACTGTTGGCACACTTGGCTCGCCTGACACGCGCATTTGGATCTACGACTCGGACACGGACAAGGTCACGAGCTTCGACTTTGCGTCGCGGAATGAGGTGCCGGACTCGGTGTACTGGAACACCCCGGAGCCGAACGCGAACAGCGTGGGCGAACTCGAGTACCTGCTGCTCGCCTGTGAGACGCACCAGTCGCGCAGGGATGCACACGCTGCTGCCGCGGCCGTTGCGGCGTCTGCTGGTGCTGCCACGGCAACTGGAGGAGCAAGTGACAATGGACAAGACGGAGCAAACAACACCAATGGCAACGGCACCGCCACCACCACCAACAACAACGACCCTAGCCAAGCACAGGCTCAGGGTGATAGTGCGGCCGTCGCCGCCAATGGGGGCAAGAAAGCCGTTCATCACGAGGACCTCCCGGAGGCGCTGCCGGATATGCTCAACTTCAAGGACGGTAACGCGGATGACCGCGCTGGTGGCCGTCGCGGCTCGCTCGGCGCCACGAGTCTCATCGCTAACCGTGAGCACAACTTGGTCACCCTCTTCGCGACGCGCAAGGGTGTGGTGGTACACAACTCTGTGTCCCTCAAGGAGTATCAGATTTGCTTGGTTGGCCTGACGATCCCCGACTTCCTGCTGGCGTCCATCAAGATCAACGGCAACCCGAGCAATCCAGAGGACTACGTCATTGAGCAGAAGCGCCTGCGCGATTTTGACGGCCTCAAATCCGACAAGGACGCCGCGGTGCGCGAGGCGCTGATGAAGTTCAGCTACTACTCCACCATTGGCGACATGGACGAGGCCTATCGATGCATCAAGACCATCAAGAACCCTGTTGCGTGGCAGGGGCTGGCGCGTATGTGCGTGTCGAACGGCCGTCTGGACGTGGCCGCCGTGTGCCTTGCGACAATGCAGGATGGCATCGGCGCGCGTGCCCTGCGTGAGGCGCGTCAGGACTACCCCGATGAGACAAAGGTGCAGCTGGCGACCTTGGCGTGCGCGCTGAACATGAACGAGGAGTGCGAAGCGCTGCTGCTGGAGGCGAAACGGTACGACCTCATCACGGACCTCTACCTCGCCTGCGGCAAGTTTGAGCAGGCGCAGCGGCACTCGGAGAAGCTGGATCGCATGCGCATTCGCCCCGTCGCCTACAAGTACGCGCAGTTCATGGAAAGCCTGCAGAACATGGATGCGGCCATCATGTGGTACTTCAACGCCAAGTGCGCCGACACAGACGTGCCCCGTGTGTTTTACCAGACAAATCGTCTTCCCGAGCTCCGTGCGCTGCTCTCGTCGGTTGACAACGGCCAGGCACCTTACTTCACGGAGGAGCCTCTCGCGACCTTTGCGACGCTGTTTCCGCAAAACCGCGAGCTTCTGCTGTGGTGGGCCCACAACTGCGAGCGACGCCGCAACATTAGTGAAGCGCTCCGCTTCTACCACGCGGGCAAGGATGTATACAACGCTGTGCGACTCTTCTGCGGCATGAACCCGCCGAAAATCGAGGCTGCCGTTGAGCTTGTGAACATAGAGGTGCAGAGCGCCAAGGCCAAGTTCGACCAGCAGACGATGATGTCGCAGTCCTCGGACCGCGGCAACGGGGCACCTGAGCCGGTCGGCGCAGCCTACTTTGTGGGTCGCTTCTACGAAAAGAGCAATGACCTCGAAAAGGCACTCAAGTTCTACACCATCGCTGCCGCATACCGCAGCGGCATTGAGGTGGCCAAGAAGCTCGATCGCGACGAGCCCATCTTGACGCTCTCCATCACCAGTGACGACACACGCCTCATGCTTGAGAACGCCATGTTCCTTGAGAAGAAGGGCTCCTACGACAGGGCTGTGCAACTGTACCGCAAGGTCGGTGCGACGCAACTGGCGCTCGACACGTGCATCAAGGGCGGTCAGTACGACACGCTGCACGAGATCAGCAGCGAGCTGGCCGACTCGTCGACAGACCCGGAAGTCTTTCTGCGCATGTCCGACCACTTCCAATCGATTGCACAGCACCAGAAGGCGGTCGAGATGCTTGTGTTTGCGAAGCGGTACGAGGAGGCGTTGCAAATGTGTCAGGAGCGCAACGTGATTCTCACGGATGACATGGCTGAGGCGATGACTGGGCCGAACAACACGATGCTGCCCGATGCGAAGAACCAGCTGTTGCATCGTATCGCCCACCTCGCCAAGGACCAGGGCAGCTGGAATCTGGCGTGCAAAAAGTACACCCAGGCCGGGGAGCGCGTCAAGGCGCTCAAGATGCTCATGCGTGGTGGCGAGACGGAGAAGGTCATCTTCTTCGCGAACCACTCGCGCAGTGTCGAGATTTACAACCTCGCAGCCAACTTCCTGCAGTCGCAGAACTGGAGCGCCGATCCGAACGTGTACAAAAGCATCGTCCTGTTCTACACCAAGGCGAAGGCCTACGAGAGCCTTGTCTCGTTTTTCGACTCCGGCGCCCAGCTGCAGATCGATGACAACCGCAACTACGTGGAGGCGCTGCGGATGATGGAGGAGTGCATGCGTTTTCTCGAGAAGGCTCAGACGGCGGGTGGCGGCAATGCCGACGGCATCACCATGAGCCGGATGGAGCAACTGAAGGAGCGCACGGCCATCATTCGGCGTCTCGTCAAGGCGCAGCAGACAGTGCGAATCATGGATGCCTCTGCGCGTGGCTCACCCGAGGAGAAGAAGAAGGCGGACGAGGTGGTGGCGATCTGCTCCGACCTCGTCAAACGCAGCCGCCCCGGAAGTCCGGATCGGGACGTGGTGGAGGCGGCCGTTCGCGTCGGAGACGTCTTTGCGCTGCTCGTCAAGTTCTACTTTGAGAAGACAGGTGAATCGGCCAATGCCCTCAAGGTATTGGAGAGCATGCCCAAGCACGGCGTTGACCCACACCTGTTCCTCGAGACAGACTACATGGAGAAGGTGTGCACTGCGTGCGGAAAGCGCCTCTCTGACGTCGTTGAGTCACCCAGTAGTGCTGCAGCGCAAGTGGCAGACCGCCGCAAAAGCTCTGCCGTGATGGAGGAAGCCCTCAAACCCGTCTGAAAGGTAACAACAACAATACAAACAGCAACGAAAGCGCACACGAAGGCCTCTGTCGTCGCATCGTCTCTCTGCTGATGTGTGTGTGTGTGTGTGTGTGTGTGTGATGTTTCGCTAGTGCTTCAGTGCGCCGAGGATACATACAACTCTCACGTCATCCCCCCGTTTGGTAGTCTGCATGCCGTTGTGCCGGTTTTTGTTCTTCTTCGCTTGCCTTTACTGTGCATTTCTTTCTTTTTGTTTTGCGTTTGGTGTTTCTGTCTCTGTCTCCATCTTTAGGGTTTTCCTCGTGTCACCGAGGACTTGACCGTTCCACGCATGAACCAACTCTCCTCCTCCAATCTCTCTTCTTTGGAGAGGTGAGCGTGCATTTGTGCGTGACATGTATAGAATCGAATATGCATCCCCACTGAAACAAACAAGCGAACAGCATTCTCAGGAATGGCGCCGTTAGAGCTTTTCTCAGGTCTTTCCAAAAAAAAAAAAGAAAAAGAAAATGAACACACACACGACGTGCACAATACCGTCCTTGGTCGGCTTGGACTTTGGACTTGTATGGGGATTGCCCTCTATCGCCGTGATTCCCACTTGCAAGACAACTTCTCCTTGACGTGCATGTCGCGCAGCCCAGGATTTTAGGTCTTGCAGGTGTCGAGTGTCACGTACAAGTGTCTCTTGATGTGCCACCTATACGGGCCTCATCAGGCCTGCTGCATGCGTGGCTCGTCTTCCGTCTGCATGTCGTGCAGCATGGTTTTCATGATCACACCCCACCCACTTTCACTTTCACTTTCACTCTCACTTTCTCTTTTTTTTCCATTTTCCGTACACACCCGCACATGCGCGTCTCCCTCAGTACTCGGGCAGCGTGACAGTTTTTAGACGCTCTCTGAGCTCTGTCGCCGTGCTTTGCAATTCGTGTTTTTTTTGTTTTTGCTTGATCGCTTCTTTTCTTACTTTTGGTTTCTCCACCCTCTCTCCCTCTCTCCTCCCTGCGTGCTCGCGTGTGGTCATGGAGAGCGTTTCAACATGTGGAGATGAAGAGGCACCGATGGGGTCAAGTGCCTCGCACACGGCCGCTCCGAGCGTTGTGAACGACCACCACGACGACCCCGCATCTCTTGCCACTGACCATGCCACCAATCCGTCGTCAGCACAACGGAATAGCACGCGCAACACGCGTACAACCGCAAAGACGCGAGGCCACGTGCAGCAGCGAAACAGCGCCCATAGACTGCCGGCTGTTGCCGCGCCACGGCGGGGGCACACATCGACTGCCGCGCCTGTTTCGCAGTGTGAGGTTGTGTTTTCGCCTCCAGGGAGCCCGCAGGCATCCAGCCTCTTCGGTACCTCTGGCGCTGGGTCGGCGGGAGTTGCCCCAGTTGGCTCCGCATCCACCGCTGCACTGGCGTCTGCCAACACGCAGCAGCAACCCGGCGAGGCTACTCGAGCGGCGCGCGTGCACCGTGTCAATCACCCGCACGGCTTTCGCATCCTCAAAGACACCAGCGCGATTGAGCGGTCGATGAAGACGTACTTTCGTCTCCCACCGGCCCCCAACGCCCGTCTGCAGCAGGAGAGGCAGAAAATCCACAAGGAGCTGTTGCGAGTGGAGCAAGCCGAGTCGCGCGAGCTGCGGCACGTCGCGAACGGCGGAGGTGTTCTCCTCGATGGCTTCTTGCTGCTGAGCGCGGCGGGCGTCGAAGATCCTGACGAGGTCGAGGCGGTGACGCTCCAGTCTTCCCACCTGGTTGGCTCCGTCGCTGAGGATCTGGCCTACTTTCAGTCACTTTTCTTCCTGGACGCCAGTGAGAATGAGCTGCACCTCGAAGACCTGTTGCCGCTGGAGGGCCTCGAGACACTGCACTTGGCCTATAACCGACTCTCCTCCCTGACCGGACTGGAGGCGTACATTCAGACTGAGCAGCAGCAGCAGGAAGAACAGTGGTGTGGCGCCAGCAGCAGCAGCGCTGGGGCCGCCGATCCGGCGCACCTCAATCTCAACGAGACGAACGGCCTCGGTGGCACGGCGACGAGCAAGAGCTCAGTGCTCCATGGCGTTCTGCTCCCGTGTCTGCAGGCGTTGAACCTCTCGTACAACACCTTACCCTACACCGAGTTGCCGTACTTGTCGTACTTTCCTTGCTTGGAGAAGCTGGACTTGAGCGGCAATAATCTTCGGCGCCTTCCGGCGGATCTCTCGCTGCTCGCCAGCGTGACGCACCTCGCCGTTGAGAACAACAACTTCTCCTCTGGCGGCGAGAATGACGTCTTTCTCGCACTGTCGTCGATGCCGTCGTTGCAAGAGGTCAACCTCAACAACAACGGCATCACCTCCATCCCACTCTTGTCCGTGCAAGACGGCCGTGGGCTGTGCTTTCCGTGCATCGAGACGATAGGCCTCAGTGAGAACAAGTTCCGGCGGGCTGAGGCGTTGCTTCCACTGGCGTCTCTGCACCGCTCGCTGCGACGAGTGGTACTGTCAAAGAATCCGATCAGCACTGACACTGTTCACACCCGACGCACGCGGCAGCTATTTGACCAAGCAATTGTCGATGCCTACTACGAACGGGTGTTCCTTGCCTCCTCCGATCGACCCACACATGGCTACCCTACGAACGACGCCGTCACTGCCTCTCCTGCCTCACCTGCCTCGCCTCCACCACCTGCGCCTGGAGTTGCCGCCGCAGGAGATCCAAACAACGACGACGACGCGCTCTGGAAGGGTCAGAGCTGGTCGCGCTTCATTCCATCATCAGCCGACAACCAAGGTGAGGGCGAGCGCGCGGGCATGGCGGACCCCACGCCTCCGATGAGCTCAGGACACAGCGCGACGACTACCTCGCGGGCGGCCGTGGTGGGGGCGCAAACAACTGAACTGCTCACCGCCGAGGAGTACTTCTACCAATACCGCATCGAGCTGGTCTTTGACGAGTTCAAAATGCCGAAGCAGCCGTTGCGGCACTTCTACAGTACGGGTCTGCGCGAGGGCGGGCAGAACACACTCGTTACCATCCCTGACTACAAGGAGTTCATGGACATTTACCGCATCACCGGCCGCAAGAAGACGTCGTGGAAGTCGAAGCTGCCAGGCCCACACGCACGCGGTGCGACCAAAAAACCGGCACACGGCTTAGCATCGCGACCTATTGCGACACCTCCTGCCTCTGAACCAGACGCGCAAGAGGAAGAGGAAGAAGAGGAGGAGGAGGACCCAGCGGTGCCGTTGAGTGACGCAGAGCCACCACTGAACGAGCCTGCTCCGCACACGGTAACCGTCAGTGAGGACGTCACATTCTTCATGACGGAGATGGACGACGATGGTACAGGCGCTGTGGCAACGCCCAAGCCGCCCTCCGCTCCGAGGAAGACATCTGCGAAGGCTGTGGAGTCGCTCGGTCAACACCCGACTGGGGATGGTCAGCGTCGTCTAGCGCCACGAGCCGCAGCCGCCGATGTTGCCCGCGATGCCACCGGAGAGCGCCGCACTGCACGACCTGACCGACTTCCTGCCTCTGTGGTGTCTCCAGCAAGTTCGAATGTTCACACGGCGATGCACGAACTGCGCGCGATTTTGCGCAAGCCACTCCCACCACTGCCGTACGGCGTCAACGGGGGCAAAGCAGCGACCCGCCAGGATGGCAACGGCGACTGAAGACCTGGAAATTATGCCGCACAACACACCAGCGACGTGAAAATGTAGATACAACACACACACACATACACAGGGCGACTGTTCTCACTCTCCTTGTTTTCTTTCCCCGGTTCACTGCTTGCCGTTTTCTTCTTTTTTGCTCGCGGCTGTCCGCGACTGGACGCGCACGTGCATCTTCACTGTACACTACACAAAAACTGACACGCGTGCACACACAAACACACGAACACTGACATCATCACATAGCAAGCAATCACTTCGACAGGCAGACATATCGTTGCGTCAAATTGCTTTTTTTTTTTTTTGAGACGGGTTGCACTTTGATTTCCCATTTGCCTCACACAAAGAGTTGGTGATATCCCGCAGGTCCACACTCAGACACTGCACTACTCGTCGTGTGACATGTACCGACGCTTCTCCTTCTCTCACTGTGGCATGGAAATACCTCAGTACCTGGAAGCACGACAACACGCGTCACCGTTACCGACTCACTCCCTTCTTCTTCCTCCCCCCACCTTGACGTAGAGAAGCAACTGTTACTTGACCGCTGATTTCAGTTTCACCCACACCTCATGACAATGAGACTCTCCAATGGCAACGTCAACACGCGCGCGAGCTTGTCACCATTCAAATCGGCCCGCCCATCAACGTGCGCCGAGAATCTGCTTCGCGAGGACGGCAGTGGCTGGCCTCCTCTGCTAGCAACCTTTGCCGAGGCCAACGATGCCGCTGTGGCTTCCTTCGTGAACATGTTCATCACCCGCCGTATCCAGTTCAAGTGCGGTCAGTGCCAAGAGGAGCAGTTTATTTCCGAATTTTTGACACCGTGGCTGACGCAGGCACGCGCACGTGTGGTTGCCATGGATGGCCTTGTTGCATCTGCTGCGACCTCACTCACGGCGTCGCAACGATCCCTGTACGAGGGATGTGTGCAACGGCTGCTGAGCGCCATCCGAGACGCACAGACGGAGATGCCGGCGACGCACCGGGCGCACGACAAAGCCATCTCCTTCGCCCGTCCCATTGCCCACCGAATCGTTCGCCACTCAAGCGACCGTTTCTCCCTTCGCAGCGTCACAGACGACGACCGCAGTGAGTTCTCTCTCACCCCACCCCCACCAGCGCACTCACGGGTCAGTACACCAGGGGAGAAGGATGAGAACGAAGACGACGACGACACTGGCGACTCCGGCGTTTATACCGCGCGCACCAGCGGCATCTACTACGGTGACGTCGTACACGCAGGGGCCACCAGGTACAGCGCGGAGCAGACGTCCTTCTCAGATGGCGAGAACGAAACACAGGCGGCACCCCGGGAAAGTCTCTTTGCCACGGACCCACTTCACTGTCTGGCGTCGCCAGAGGTGCAGCGCGCAGCACATCGACGAGCGCGCAAAAGCACGTTGCGGGGGTGGTGGCTTCTGTTATTCTATGCTCTCCCGGCGGCGATCGTGGCGGTGCTAGTGCTGTTGTACTGGTTCCCAATGCCGTCGCCATCCGACTGAGTAAGCCACTCGTGAGAATGTGACGTGCGCTCACGTCATTTCTGTCTCATGCTATGAGTTGTGTCTGTGCATAGCAGGGCTCTGCATTTCCTCGGCCTGTTTTCCCTTTCACGATACCTGCTGTGCTGCGTAGGTGCAGGTCCACATGAACTAGATTTAGACTGTTTGACGTTTTTTTTGTTCTCGTGTCACTGACTTCATTCTTCACGTTATGGGCCATCGAACGGACATACTTGTTCCTTTTTCCCCTCTTGTCCTTCCTCGATTGTTGCTCATCTCCTTCTTTTCGCTAGATCTTCCACACTCTCCTTCACTTCCCAAAGTTAACTTTTACTATTCACACGTGGGCTTTTAACCTTCTCGCTGGTGTTCTTCAGAGATGTCACGGCATCTCCATTGCTTTCCTGTTGAAGCGAACAACAGCCGTTGTATCCTTCTGAAAATCTCTACACCCCCTTCTGTCTGCGCAGTCACCACGGTCTCGTCGCAACAGATTGAAACAGTGCTGAAGTCCGAGGAAACGCCAATGAGCACAGTCACGTGACTTGTTTCATTCTACACATACACACATACGCATTTGCTAAACCCTCTTCTCTCTCGTTCTCACCGCCCCCCCCCCTCCTCAAGAATCGCGACAATGCAACGCCATGTGGCGACCGACGAGGCCTACGATCAGGCGATTCCTCGGGCGATGACCGAGGAATTTCAAGTGCTCGTTCACGGTGTCGTGGAGAGTGCTGAATGCACCGAAGCAGGCACCCTCTTTGCGCGAACGCACCTCTTTTCAGGCACCGACTGGTCCTTTCTCGGAGGACCTTCGAAGGAAGCATCGGCTCCCGACGACGCCGAGTCACTCGTTCAGCGCACCTACAACAACAACGCGGAGGTCATCACACAGCTTTCCGATCGCGCCCAGACCCCATACGCCACCTTTCACTGGTCCACGCCGTTCGAATTCGCCCTCCGCAGCACGAACCCATTTGGCTGGCCACAGCTTGTTGTGACGCTGCACACCATCACCAACGTGAGTCAAAACCGCGATGTCGGCGAGCTTGATGGAGGCACCGTCGGCTCCGGACAGGACGTCATTGGCTACGGGAGGTGCTTGGTTCCCATGCAAAACGGGTTCCACACGCGCCACGTGAAGATGATGCAACTCGAGAATTCAACGCGCAAGGACAGTTTCATCAGCACTCTCACTCGCGAGAAGCCTGTGCTGCGCGACCTGGCGTACCTCTGCAAGGGTGAAGACCGTGTGGTGCTCTCGGCTCGGCCCTTGGCCGGGTTTGTGAAGCTGACGTTCTCTGTCCGCATCAACGGAATGGAAAAGTGTGGATTTGAAATGTCATCGTGACAAGCACCACTTGCCGTTCTGATTGTTTGCGCCTTCGACAGACACCGTTATAGACAGCGTAACAAAACGCTTTGCATAGATTTTTGCTCAAGAGAACGAAAAGGTGTGTGCGTGTGTCAGGCCGGGGTGGGGGGAATGGGGACCGCGAGACATCATGGCTCCCAAATTGCTTTGTTCCCACCTCGTTTTTTTTTTGTTTTGCTCACCTCTTCTCTCATCATATTCATACACATCACCACAACTGCCACAACACTATCAAATCGAATGCGCGCACGCTCACAAGGCATTACTGCAACTCGACAGCACTCACAAACACACACTCACTGATGCGAATGTTCCTCTATGCGGATTTGACTCTCTTTTTACAGACAGGATGGGGAGAAATTGGTCGGATAGAGGCGTGTCACGACACGGTGACCTCCCGCCCACCCCTCTCACGTGAACGGT
>JASANR010001436.1:0-49218 GCA_030849635.1 Wallacemonas sp. MBr04 | reverse complement strand
TCCTCCAAGGCGCTCAGGGCCGTGGCGGTGTGTGCGGTTGCGAGGAGCACCGTCAGTAGCAGCAGCGTGGTGGCGGTGGCCACGGCTCTCGGGGCAGCACGAGAACGATGTGACGCCATTGACAGCCTTGTGCGTCGTCCTTCGCTAGCCTGGACGTGCTGTTGCGCTGTTCTTACACTTGTGTGACTGTGTGTTTCGTGTGCGCTGGTAGAGAGTACGCACACTCGATGGGGGATTGCTTTTGTGGGATATCAATATCAAGAATAGGGAGCACAGAGAGATGCAAGGAAAATGAAGAGACAGCGAGAGAGAGAGAGAGGTAAGTTCCGTGTCAGTGAAGGACTGAGCACATACTAGAAAAGCACATCACTACTTTTATTCATGGTCGACAGCACCACCCTGCAACAGGGGTACGATGTCGGGAGAGGGCTTCATTTCGTGGTCTGCGCGGAGATCGCTCACTTGCCCCAGACTTCTCAACTGCGAGTTCTGTGGAGAACTCGCACACAGCTTGACGTCTCCATCTTGTTTGCGACACCGTCCTCCGTGAACGTCCTGTTGAGCGACGACAATCACGAGGGTGTCACCAAGGTGCGCAGACCACCAAGCTTTTTTCTGCTTTCGTTTTTCTTTTTCTTTGTGGTTTGTGATATTTAAAGTCGAACGCATGGAAAAAAAGATGGGTGTGCGACCTTGTGTCGTGCCCATTTTGTTTTTGCTTTGGTTTGTTAAACGGAAGGCTTGATTAAACAGTTAATGCGGCGTGCCTATACGCCAGAGGAAAAAAAGAACGCTTGAATGAAACTAAAACAACAACGACAAAACCAACAGTAGACAGCATCAAAGAGGGAACAAAACAAACAAGTGATGAGGAGCAAACAAAAAAAGGCGTTCCTTGCGTCTCCGACTTGTTTTCTCTCTCCAACCAACATCACATCCACGACGAAAGGGGCCAGCGCCACTCTCTACAGTGCACGGCTGTGATACTTCTTCTTGTGCCCTTGAATCTTGGACAGGTCGAAGAACTTCACCTTGGCACTGTCCTCCAAGTACTGCCGAACGAATTGCAGCGCCGCCACACTGTAGTCGAGACGTCCGATCTGACGGTCAAGACCACGCGCCACGCCGTGCCGGAGCGTTGCGAGACGCCGTGTGCCCTGCGCTTCGGAGACCTCTCCGTTGATGGCACTGGCGATTGTACTCCTGTTCGCGCTGCCAGGAGCCGGCGCCACGAGGGCCAAGACGATCTTTGCCGCGAGCTCGTAGTTCAACACGGCGCCGGTATCGACCATGCGCACCACGCCATCGAGCAGCGCATCCACGTGCGTGCTGGTGAGCGCCGACAGCGCGTGACGCAGCTCGCTCGGGCGAATGCTCTCCAGGACTGTCCACAGGTACTCCCACTCGCTGCGGTTGGCGAGGAGGGGGTGCGCGGCCGACGTGTCCTCCGGGTTTGCCTTGCGCTGCTGCTCCACGCTGATCAAGTCGAGGGCCTCCATGATGCGCTCCGCCGCTTCCGAGGTGGCCGCCGTTGGCTGACCCACGACACCAACCTCGACCGCCTCGGTGTTGTCGTCGAGCTTCTGCATCGCCTGGCGACGGGCAGTCTCCTCATCCATTGCCTCCTGCGCGAGCCTCTCGTCCTCCTCCTCTGGGAAGACGATGCCTTGGGTGCGAAGAAAGCAGCGGATGCACCGATCGGCACCGGCGGTGGCGATGCAGGTGTTGTTGTGCGTAGCAGCGATTGTCCAGAGGCCGCGCTGGTGCTGGCGAAAGAGCTGAATCATGGTCCAGTTGTCACCGTCCCACTGCTTGACGGAGCCGTCCATGGAGACGGTGAAGACGTAGTGCGTGTTGGGCAAGAAGCGGACCTGCGTGACGTAGTCGTCGTGTGCGTGAATGGCGCGATGGCAGTCACCAAAGTCAGTACCCCAGAAGCGCAGTGACTTGTCCATGCCGACAGACGCGACGAGGGTGCCGTCGGTTGAGAAGTCCAGCGAGGTCGGCGGCAGCTTGTGTCCGTAGAGGATCAGGTAAGGCTTCAGCGTATCGGCAAAGAAGAGCTGGATGCTGTTGTTCTGCAGACCCACGCCGAGGTAGCGGTTGTCAGGACTGTACTCGGCGAACAGGGGGAACTCCACGAGCTCCACCTCGCGCGACTGGAGGAGCGTGACGCGCTGGGCCGGCTTCGCGCCACTCGCTGACTGTCCATGCGCCTCCTCGCTGTCGACGAGCCCCACCGTCCAGACAACCAGACGGCGATCGGCGCCGACCGTGAGAAAGCCGCTCTGGTCCGGCAGCTTGGTGACGTGCTTCACACCACCCATGTGCGCCTGTGCCTCGCGGAACAGCACCGTGGATGACGCGACATCAGCCAGAAGCACCGTGCCGTCCTGTTGGCCAATGCAGCACACGTTGGCGCTGATGGCGGACATGGCTGTGACGTCTTCCAGGCCAGAAATGGCGCCGACGCGGTTGAGGGTGCCGTTGAAGTCGGTGCGCATGAGGTTCGCCTCCTGGGCGTCGTAGAAGTCGTGGTTGTCGAGGTGATCGCGCTCAAGGTCGTCCTCGTGGCGGGTGGTCAAGGCCCACATGAGCACCTTCTCCTTGCTCATGGAAAGCAGTGCACTGTCGTTGTCGACAAAAGCGAGAGACCGGATGTCACTCTGGTGACCCCGCTCCTCCAGTGAGTGGTGGGACTTGAGGTCGGTGAGGGTCCACGTGGCGGCGCCCTCCAGCGCGGACGTCGTCAGCTCCGTCGTGTAGGTCTGGATCGTGTTGTTGTTGAAACTCACGGCAATGTGGAGGAGAGAGGGGTTCGCGGTGGCCGCGGCGTGCGATGGCGGGGCAGGGACGAAACACGCGCTGCGGATCTTCTGGTTCAAGAAAAACGTTCGCAGAAGCGCGATTTCCTCGGTGGCGGTCGCAGCCGATGCCATGGTCGTGGTGGTGGTGGTGGTGCCGTTCCCGACTGGGCCGGCATCGTCGTCACGGAGGCGCTTCTGGCCAACGGCGACGCTCGGTGCCTCCTCACCGTCCTCGTTCTCGTCTCCCGCCTCATCATCGACGTCCTCGTCCCCACCAGCGCCAGCCTGCCCGGTGCCACGCGCACCGCCTGCACCGCCGGCCGCACCACGCCGGCGCTTGACCTTGCGGTAGACCTTCTTTCGCACCTCCGCCGCGGAGAGAGCCCTGTAGACCTCCAGCGTGTGGCTCGTGCAGGCGAGGAGGAAGGACTCGTCGGCTGAGAAGCGCAGACTCGTGATGGGTTTGTTCTGCTTGCGTGCGACGGTGCCGTGATCCACCAGAAGGGACTCCGCCTCTGCAGACCCGGGTGGCTGCACCGCGTACACCTTGATGTGGTTCTCACGGAGACCGCAGTAGAGGCGCTTTCCTTGCGAGTCCACGGCCATGGCGGTGATCTGCGTATCCGAGGCCACCACCGTCTGCACGCACTGCCGCAGCGCAATGTCCCAAACCTTCAGAAGCCCGTCCGCCGACGCGCTCACAACGTAGGTGTGTGCGCTGCTGCTGCTGCTGCTACCACCATTCTTATTGTTGTTATTGGTGAGTGTGTTGGCTTGGGCTGCCAAGGTGGAGGTGGAGAGGACGTGCAGCCCAACGACGCCACCGCGATGGCCACGCAGACGGTACGATGCCTCCTGACTTGCCAGATCCCAGACGGTGATATCGGTGTCTTGGCCTGCGCTCACCAGATACGTGCGCTGCGGATCCACAGCCAGCGCGAGCACGTTGGTGTCCACCTTGTGGCCCTGCGCGTAGAAGCGGCACATTGGCTTGCCGTAGTTGTTCGACGGGCTGCACGTGAAGACCGCGACGTAGCCGTTCGAATAACCCACCAGACACATCCAACCGTTGCGCTCGATGCTGTGAAGCTGCTGCTCCGCGCTGCTGTGCGAGGCGCCGGCAGAGACAGTCGTTGTCGTCGCCGTCGCGGAGGTGGACGTCGCCGCTGCCGTTGTCGTCGTCGTGCTGATGCGATCAATCGGCGTCAGTGGACAGACTGACAGCGCCGTGACCTCTGCGGGCATCTTCAGGTCTGCCGGGACAAGTGTATAGAGCTGTTCGCCACTCTTAATCGAGAAGACACGCACGGCCTCAAGAGACGGCGCAAACACCATCGAGGCGAGCTGCATCTCACTACGCGCACCAGCACCACCAGGCGCGTGGCGGTTCGGCTGAAAGCGGCCGGCACGGTGCGGACCACCACCGTATGGCGCGTGACTTGACGATCCACTCGCTGGACCGCCAAGAGTGTATACGCGGCGGGCGACGGTGGCATCCAAGGTGAGAGAGGCGTTGCTCACGACCGCACCACCTTGAGGACCTGGCACATAGCGAAGGTAGGTCTTGCCCACCATGTTGTGATACACGTATTCTTCTTGTCGTATCACCAAGGCAGTGTAACCAGCACGGTTGAAAAGGGAAGAAAAGTGAAAGAGAGAGAGAGCGAGGGAGGGGAGGGGGAGTAAGTCGAAGATGAGAATAGTGATCGCAAAAGAAACAATGACGATAATATTCGTGTGGCGCTTGTACAGCGACGAGTCATTTAATGCCGTCACGGGGACAGCAAGAGCAAATTCTCCTCAAATACATGTTTCTTCGATTGAGTGAAATGGGGAAAAAGAGAACATAGTATTTTCATTTGTTTGTTGATCTTCTGATTCTGTGAGAGACGTCGAAAACACAGCACGAGCCCAAGCAAGAGAGGGATGAACAGTTACCAATAGCAAGATGGAGCGAGAACGCAACTCACGATGCACCACCCCCCTTGCAAGGAAATACAACACAAACTTAGACAATCCCACCGAGTTGATTCTCCAGCATCCACTGCCCCTTCTCGTACATGATGCCGCGAACACGTGCGCTTGTTTGCCGTGCGGTGACCTCAAATTCGTATCGCACCTTGCGCCGAAAGAATTCCTTATCCGTAATGACGAGTCGCGCCTCACCTTCCTTGATGAGCTGCCGATACAGCGCACAGGCCTGAGCGGGTGACGGTTCAACCGGTGGCACGTAGTGGCTGGCGTCGATGCGCTTGCGCTCCAGTACGGCCCGCCGCGCGTTGGCTCGTGTGAAGTCGGGGCTCCCCTCCTTCCACCACTTGCGACCGCCGCCGAGAGCATTCAGGGTGCGCTTCAGCATGTTTAACACGAACGCTGTTTTTTGTTGTGTTGTTGTTGTGAGAGAACGCAGGCGTGAAAACAGAAGCGAAAGAGTTGGGGAGGCATGGAGAGAGTGGGTGATCGATGAAAGGGGAGGCGCGCATGAGCCTGGAAAGCCACTGCACGCACAGTAGACATTGCGTGTGTGGGTAGTGTATGTCTGGGTGTCTGTGTGCTCTACTCACATGAGAGTGTTTGAGGCTGGTTGATGTTGTCATGAAATGATGGCCTTGGCATCACACCACAACGTTACCAGCTCTCTTTTCATCTTGTCTTGTTAAACGTTTTTTTCTTCTTGGCTTGCGACACATCATCCGCAGTAAATGTGGGGGAAAAACAATGAGGCGCAAAGAATTTCTTGTTCTTGCCTTGTGCAAATGCAGCTCGTGGGAGGTACAAAAACAAAAGAAAGGAAATCATCTACCATGAACACACACGAACGTACGCAGACATGGAAAACAACAAAAACAAAAATAAAAAAGAAAAGAAAACGAAAACGAAAGCGATCAAGGGAGATTGAAAGCAAGAAGTGCAGAAGATAAAAAAGTACAAGGAAACAAAAAGAAGCGAACAGGAGAAGCCGAGTGCCTGTGGACCACAAAGCAAAAAAAAAAAACACTATGTGCACATGCATCAGCTTCTCTGTTCTCAAACCCTTCGTCACGCACAAAGCTCATACGACTCACACACACACACGCACACATAGACGAGCAAATCGCCACCACACTTTCTTTTCGAATAATCTTTTTCTCTTTTTACCAGGTTGTCTCGACAACGGTATCTGTCCACGTCACAAACGACGCGCGACCTTGGCGACGACGCGGAACAGCACTCCAGTCAGGCATCAAGGAAGACTGACCGCGCAGGCTGCCCTCCAGCGCATCGCCAACCCCGCCGCTTTCACCAGACCCGACGCGACGGCGAGGCAAGCCAAGAGCGGTGCGACGGCCAATGTGGCGCAGTTCACGTGACCGGCTGTCATCAAGCAGCGCGCCACTCAAGCTGGGCGTTGGCTCCACCGTGTGGTCACTCTCTGCAAACTCACATGGATCAGGCACGGCAGCCGAGACGCTCGTGGTTTGTGCGGTGCGTGGCTGCGGGTGCACATCGTCAGGCGACGACTGCAACGCGAGCTGCAGTCGCTTGTACTCGTCGCTGCCAACGGGCCCAGCCAATGTGGTGTCGAGAGGAACGGACGGCGTGACAGTGATTGCGTGCCGCAGCGTGGAGGGCATCAGCTTGCGAATCGCCGGGGCCGTTGACACGCGTGGCAGTGGTGACGCGTCTTCGCCGTCATCCTTGAGCGACATGGCGTGCACGGGGATGACACGCGGTGGCGGCGGTGCAGAGGCCGGGATCGTTGGGAGGTGTTGCTGCGTGTTCTGCGGCGCCGGACTCTCCGGAGACGCGTCGCGTGGCCGTGAGTGGGAGCGGGTGCGGACCATAATGGACGGCCCAGGCGTGGAGAGCGCAAACTCGGACGCGCGCAGCACCCCGCGTGACGCCGCCGCCTTGGCCGCCAGGTCGGCTGGGCACTCAAACAGCGTCGTGCCGCGCGGGCGTTGGCGCATGCTGGTGCGCTTCTGCATCGCTGGGAGCACCACCACTTCCGTGTGATACGACGACGCCCCCTCATTCGATCTCGCGAGGGCTCCGCTTGCAGCTGCGGCGGATCTTTCCTTTTCCTTCAGCAGCTCGAAGGCGGTGGCACAGGGCAGCACCACAACACACCAGCGACGCTGCAGCTCGTCGAAACAAAGCGCCGCCACCGCGGTCAAGCGAGCACGCGCGCTCTCCTCGGCGCTCTCAAGCGCGAGCAGCTGCAAGCGTGAGCCGTAGTGGTGCGCGAGGATCAGAAAGGTGTCTGTTGCGCGACGCGTCAGTTCTGCCCGACCAGCGCGCTCCATCAGCAGCAGCGCCTCCACCTCCTTGACATCACCCTCAACTTGTTGTTGTGATGATGCGCGTGAGAGGTCCTCGGCAGCAACAGGTGATGCGGCGGCGTCGACGCCATCAGCAGAGAATGTGACACTGTCGGCTGCCCTTGGGGGATACGGGTGCCGAACGATATGTGCGCTGCTGCGGCTGCTACTGTCTTTGCTGTTTTCGTTGCTGGAGTGATCCAATTCTGGTTGGCGAGAGCACGATGATGATGGTGATGCGCCGTAACGGGCAACGTGACGCATGTGACGGAGCAGTTCAGGGGTGCCGAGTTCATCGTCTGTCGAGAGGCCTGCAAAGGTGCTCGAGCGCACATCCAGAGCCGGCAAGCGCATCGAGGCAACCTTCTTGGCCACAGCCGCCTGCAGCACTGTCCGTCGGTCGCGCTCAATGGCGGCGGCGCGGCTCGCCTCGTCTGCGCAGAGACCCACGCGCTGCAGCTGCTCCCACCCAATGAAGAACTCCTGCCAGACAAGATGCACCTCCTGGGTGATCCAGTAGCGGCCTTCTGACTCTAACTGCTGCAGTGTGCGGAACACCGGGGCGACGGAGCGGGCGCGGAGTGGTGGCGTGTGCGGCGCCTGCGATGGTGAGGCTGGGGTCGCCACGGGGGACACGGAGAGACGAGGTCGGTTGCGTTCGGTCCACGCCACACGCGGCGGTGTGGCACCGGCCACCAGCTGCAACGCCTCCACATCCAACTGCGCTGGAATGGTCGGCGAGAGAGACGGCGAAGACGACGACGGGTGGGCTGCCGCCGCAACGGCGTCACGTGCCTTGTGAACCTGCGCCGCGTGTACGTCTCGCACGCGCTTTGCCGAGAGCGCGGCGCGGGCAAACGATTCGATAACGGTGAGACGCGCCAGGCCCTCCGCGCGACGTAGCGGGGCCGTGTGCCAGCGCCGTGAGCTCTCCGCACGCAGGCAGCTCTGCAGCGTCACAACGCTTCTCGCCACCAGCCGCGAGGCCGACTGCTGCACGCATGTGAGGAGGGCCGTGAGGACGCTGACGTGCAGCACCAGCACCTCACCGCTGGCGACGGAGATGATCACACTTGGTGGCGCCGTCTGTGCTTCCGCGACGAAGGCTGCGTTGATCGGGTCAGGTGCGACGAGAAAAGGGACGTGAGCGTTCATGCAAATAGCGAGGCAGCGAACCAGGGGAAGGCGCAGGCGGTCCCCAGCGGAGAGCGAGGATTTGATATGCGCCGCCTGCGCAGCGCGATCCTCGAGCTCACCGTGGAGAGTCGCCTCGCCACCACCCGCCTCGTGATCGCCTTCATGCTGGCCGACACGGTCATTGTTGACGTGACAGAGAAGGATGCTCCGAAAGATTTTGAGGAAGGCGCGGTAGCTCCACTGACACAAAACGGGCAGAACAGACGCGATGTGCGTCTCCGCTTCGGCCGTGGCGACCCACGGGCTGCTCAGCTCACCTTTGTGTGTGAGGGCAGTCGGGGAGGTCGTTTCAGAGGTTGGTTCAGACACGTCGCAACTCAACTCCTCTGTGCTGGCGCTTTCAGCAGGCTTCACGGCAGCGTTGGCTAGCAGCGAATCACACTCGCCACGTGCTGGACCTGACGATGGAAACGGCGCGGGCCCCAGCGCGGGATCACGGAAAGTCACCGTGCACGTGAAGGGTGACCCATGAAAGGCGCTTGACTCTTCAGGCGCGACAACGTCTCGACGCATTGCCAGGTACCAAGGTGGGTAGGACAACGACGACGACGACGACGACGACGGCGTGACGCGTGCGTGGAGAAACTCGAAGAAGTGCAGCAGCGCACGCGACGAGCGAGACAGCGTTGGGAACACAGTCGCGGTGACCTCCCACAAACGCCGCGCGAGCTCCGCGCCACCGCTCTCGTCTGTCACACCGCAATCGGGGTTGGTGGGACGTCGCACATCGGCCGATAGCAGCGGCTCAAGAGGCGATCCGGCGAGTCGCGCTGTCTGCACTGCGCGACACCACATGCGCGGCGTCAGCCTGAACAAGTCAGGGACGCCATCATCGCCACCAGTGGTGCCGTTGTTGTTGTTGTTGTTGTTCACCGTGTCTGCTTCGGTGCTGCGCGGGCTCGTGATGGCGCCATTCATCGCGGACGGCGGTGAGGATGAGAATGAGGAGGACGATGCCTGGTGTGCTGGGGCTGCCTCGAATCGAAACTGCTCATGGCAGACGTCCACGACACGAAAGGGGCGGTATTCAGAAGAAGAAGAAAGAAAAGACGGCGGGACCGGGCTGCCTAGAGACGCAGGACTCGCACCAGCGCGCGGCAGCAGTGCACGCACGCTCGCGTTCATCCAGAGCGTCGTCCAGTCCACCGTCGCGCTCACCACGCGCAGAACGAGCCAATGCTGCCAGTTTGCCAAGAGCGCCGGAAATGACAGCGGGGAGGCGGTAAACAGCGGTGCGTAGAGCGGCGCCAGCGCGGGGGACGGCGGGGCAGCCGCTGCCGTGCAGGTGCCAACGAGATGGGCACGTAGCCACGCGGTAATGCCCGCCTCCGTGTCTGCTCGATCGCGTGCGGAATCGACATGACCATCCGTCTGTACCTGTGCCTGTGTGGCTGCCGTCGCGTAGAATGCGAGGAGCTCCACCAAGTAGGCCAGCTCACTGTCCCGATACGGCACCGCACGTGCGTCGCTACAAGGCGCGGAGGGTGAGCTGTACAGGCGCGAGAAGTCGGTCAGCTCTGCGATGAGTGCGAGGCAGGTTGAGACGTACGCTTGAAGTGGCAAAAGCACCGGCGCGTCCTGGGAGGCCACGGCATTCAGCGTCGCCAGGCGGAGACTGCGCCGTGGCCGCTGACTCGCGGTCGGCGAGCCGGCCAGCGGATCCATCATCGACAGAGACCCGATGAGGTCAGAGGCCTCGGCTGCCGCGCCTGCGAGCGAGGAAGAGCTCTGGCCGTGAGAATCGAACTGTGACACCGTCACGTCAGCCAGACTACAACGCGGCGCGGGGTGCACCTTCACGGTTGTGCCGCTAAAGATGGGGAGGTGCGCTTCGGCGGCCTCGGCGTAGTGCCTCAGTCGTGCACTGAGCACCGTCTCCGGGGCGGTGGCAGCGACGGACGTGGATGACGACACGGACGACGCACGGTGCGCGGCGTTCGCGCTGGGACTAGACGAGCCTGCGAGCGTTTTGACAGTCTCTGTCCACGCATGCGCCAGCGCCGATGTGCGGCCCTCATTGTCCGCCTTGTCATCGTCTAAAAGTGTGCACTGAATGTGCAAGTCGGCAGCCAACGTGGCCGCCGCTAAGGCCGGACTGTTGAGATCGCAACTCTCCACGCCAGTCTCGGGGACTGCTGCTGTGGTGGGTGTTGTCGTGGCGTCGACCGGCACCACGGTGGCGACGGTGACGGCGATCGCGAGGGGGGACTCCGCGGTGCTGAGTGGGGCAAGCACGTCCGCCAGATTTGAAAGGGCATGTGCTAGCGCCGCCACCACCTTGGACTCGGTCCATGCGGCGTCGCTGCTCTCCTCCTCCACACCACTCTCAGCACTGCCATTGCCATTCATCGGCGACTGTGATTTCCTTGACCTGCTGTGTCGTCGCAGCTGACGTGCGTGGCAGCGTGCGCGGATGTGGCGCTGCAGGGGTGGCACCCAACGCAGCAGCTCACCAAGGCGCTCCTTCTGCGCCGCCGATGAATCCGGGAGCAGGGAGCCCATGGAATTCTCCGGGGTGGGGGACGGAGAGGAGGATGAGGGAGACGCACGGCACGGCACTGTCGGCCAGACGACCGGCATCGCAAACGTAAAGAATCGAATCGCGTGCGGCTGCGTGGGGGACACGAAGGGCGGGCTCTGTGGACGGGAAGGCAGAGAAAACGCACCGCTCTCGTAGTGCGAGAAGAGGTGACACAGAAGCCTCCATCGTGCGAGTCCATCTTGTTGTTCGGTCGCCACACGCTCTACAGGGTCAGCGGCGTTGGTGTCGGCTGCGGTCTCTGAGGATGAGCGGAGTGCTACCACAAAGCGCAGCCCGCGCCCACTCGCCAAGGGGAGCTGTTCACACGATTCCAGGGCCCACATGTGTGCGTCATCGCATTTGGACACTGGATTGGGCGAGGCGATCCGCTCAGTCGGACTGAGGGTCGAGGGGCAGGCGGGGGATGCACGGCGTGCAGGCACGTTGACATCGGATCGGACCGTACAAGACATCGCTAGTCTCTGCTGTGTTTGTATTGTTTTTTCTTCAGTTTTTTTCTTAAATCTTTGCTCAGCTTGCTGTTTTGTACTTTTTTTCCTTTTCAGACACTTTCTCACAGAGTCGATTGGCGCACTGCGTGGAAAAAGGCCAGGAGCACTCCTGCAACCAAGGAAATCAACAGCGAACGAGACAAGGAAAAACAGAAGCAAAAAACAAAAAACAAAGCCGAGGAAAAAAAAAACGTTCGATGAACTGCAAGTCAAATACTACCAAACAAACCAAAAAAAAAAGAGCAAGAAAGAAAGAAAGGAAAAGAGAGTTAAGTTGAGTGAATATATGATGAAAAACAAACAAACAAAACAAACGCAATCCAAGGGGAAAGCGATGACGTGACACTCCACTACGCGAATATGCGAGGAAGATCCAAAAGGAAGCCCCTCACAGCGTCTTCGCTTCAGAGATCTATTCAAACTTGAAGAGTGAAAAAGGAGAATGGAGAAAATAAAAAAAAAACAACAATGGAGAAAATAAGAGAAAGTCAATATTGGCAACAACCAGGTTGCTCCAATTGAAGGAGATAAACGGACCGACGTACGCCTGTACACACTAATATGTGTTTGTCTGCGTCTGTCTGTGTTTCTCGCTCTCTTTCTTTCTGTGTGGGCGGGTGTGTCTGTGTGTGTGTGTGTGTGGACGTGTAATGAAAGCAAAGAAAAAAAAAGGTAGGGTCTGAAAACCTAGCGCAGGCTTTCTCTAAGCAGCACCTTCACACACTCAGTGTGCTGTTTCGAACACTGGAGGCAAAAACAAAAAAAACCAGCCAGAGACAGAGACAGAGAGAGAGAGATAGTGTGAGAGAGGAAAGTGTGTTTGTGGGCACGTAAGTGAGTGATGAAGATCATTTTTCCCTTTTCACGGGATTTTCCACGGCTTCTGTCGGAGCGGAGGGACACGACATTTCGGCGGCGTCGCTCCAAAGTTACCACGCGTTAGAAGGAAATGTACTTGCTTTTTCAGTTTTTTTTCGTTTTCAATCGCCATTCATTTGAAGACACACACATACACACACGTGTTTACGTGGTTATATAAGAAGGCGCCAAAAAAACAACAACAACAGTCACACCATTCAACAACGACTGCCTTTCTGCCTGACGTCAGGCGTTCCAACCGTTCACCATCTCAGACAGTTGTTGGCGTTGCGCGTTGCGAATACACGCTGGTAGTGCGTCGGGCCCTGGCCGTCCTCTGCGCCGGTTTCATCCAACGCCAAACACGCCTTGGCAATACGGTCGTAGAGCAGAACGTTGACCGACGCCGCGAGATTCATGCTCGCAATCGTCGGCATAAAGACGGCCTCGTGGCATTGGCGGAGGAAACACTCAGAGATGGTGCCATCCTCGGGACCAAAGAGGTACAAGACAAGCGGGGGGTGGCCACACGATGATGACGCACCAGAAGAAGAACAAGTGGCGGCGGGGAAGGGGTGGTGGAAGAAGGGCAAACAGGTCGCACCTTCAATGAGATCCACCGCGACAATCTTGATCAGCGGACAGCCCACGAGAGAGGTCTTCGCATGAGACGAGGAAGCTCCTTGCTGCCGCGTGTGCGTCGCATGGGATGCGAGAACGTCGAACAGGATTTGCAGCGATGGGAGCGAGACGCGAGGAATGTGTTTGGCGCCTTCCACCGTGTCCGTCACCAAGGCATCCGAGGCGGCGAACGAGAGAGCCTTGTTCAGCCGCGTGCCCGAGTAGATGACGGCCCCAGCTGGGCTCCCCACATCGCACCCGTAGTTGTGCATCGCGCGAAGAATGCTTCCCAGGTTGCGCGGCGTTTTCGGGTTCTCGACGACGATGAACACTCGCGGCGATGATGATGACGATGATGACGCTGGCAGGGAGCTGGTCTCGCTGGGAGGAAAGAAAAGAGCCTGCAAGGCTGCACGCGCCGCCACGGCGTCGTCGTCCTCCTTGACGCAGGACTGCACCGCAGACGTGTCCACGGTCTCGTCACGTGATCGCTTTCGATCAGGTCTGTCGCACGCCGCCTCCTCAGCGGCCTCCGTCGAACCAAACGCGAGAAGCGGCGTGGCCGTGCAGGCGGGCAGATCATCCTCGCTGTTGTTGTCCTTGTTGTTGCTGTCGCTCTCAGCAACGCGCCTGACCTGTTTCCCCTCGAGATGGTCTGCCAGAACTGTCAAGCATGGCCGCCGCGTGTGCGGGTCCAGCGGCGGATGCAACATCTGCCCGCATCGCTGACAACGCCAGCGGGTGGACGGGGCCAGCTCGTCCATCTTCTGCTGCTTCTTGGGCTTCATGACGACCGCGACGTGTGTGGCCGCATCGGACTGCGCAGTGCCGGATGGAATCATTGTGAAGAACGCCCTGGACCACTGAGTTCGGCCGCCCCATTTCTTCTTCTTTGGCGCTGTCGACGAGGATGACGAGGCTTCCATCGCTGTTGATCGTCAAGTGCAGTTCTGCCTTCTTCCCTGTTTTTTTTTTGTGTTTGTGATGTGAAGATTCGAATGAACAAGTCAGAGTGAGTGGGAGAGTGGGAACAGATAGGCCTGTTGTACGCAGAGGTAGGAATGGCCTAAACGACGACAAGAAGCGTGAGTAAGAGACGTCTACCAAGTGAGCTTCATGGTAGGCGTACCATGCCTGTGCGGGGGAGGGGGGGGGCACACGCTCCCGTCCTGAGCCTAGACGTCGGAAAACCACCCAGACAACCACAGTTTGGTGCTTCGTCCGTTTTTCTCGTCACTGACTGTGTCACCCAGTGCTTTTCCCCTTGTTTTCTCCTCTCTTTATTACAACGTTTATCGTGACTTGGAGAAGAAGAAGAAAAAAAAAGGAAATGTGATGAGCTGAGATGCGACTCTTCAACCCAGAGTCGACTGTTAGTAACAAAAAAAAAGGAACAGGAACAGCCACGACACTACAAGTTGCGCCCCATGACGTACGGCTTGGGGATCGGCATGTTGTGCATCGAACCGTGCCCGAGATCCTTCATGGTGCCTGCACGCGGCGCTGAGCGCGGGCCAGGATGCTGATCATCTGATCGGACACCCTCTCGCTGGCGGCGCGATGCAGCGCGACCACGTGATGGAGCCACACCCTCTTCGGCAGCGAAGAGTTCGTCCTCCATCGGGCCGCCTGCCTCAGCTCCGACATCATCATTATTACTGTCGCCAGCCGAGTCTGTTGCCGCATCGTCCGTGAAGGCTCGCAGAACCACCTTTTCACCACGCGTCACCAACCGCCTCTGGTGCATCTTGCTGATGTCCAGGAGCAGATCTGGTGCGAGAAGGTAGCGATCGAGCTCGAGTGAGGCCAGCGCGGCCGCCTGCTCCTGCTCAATCGTCTCTTCAATGGGCACGTACTCGGGCACCACGACACGACGACGTCGCCGCTGCCCCTGCTTTTCGCGTACTGTCTGGCTGTCTTGAGCGTCCGGGTCACCGGCACCTTCTTCCGTGCCTTCGACCTCCACGCGCGGTGTGACGTCGGTGAAGTAGATGCGATTGCGGTAGTCGTCCTCCTCAAACGTCAAGTCGTTCACAAGGTACTGCACGAGCGCAGGAGAGCGCAGCACCAGCCGAGGCGCACCGTACACAAGACCAGTCCGGCGGCCGAACGGGATGTGAAGGTGCTGAACAAAGGGCGAGTGCACGTGTGGGATGGCACTCGCTGATTCAGAAGCCTGGTCTCGCGCCTCCGCCTCTTCCTCATCGAGTGGAGCGGCCGGTGCCTCAATACCAGCGTGGTTGGCGACCTGGTGAAGGAACTCAATGATCTCTTCGTGCATCCAGTTTTTGGGCAGGTTGTGGAGCTCAACGATACGCAGGGTATCTTCACCGTCATCCGCATCTTGAGGACCTTCTTGATTGTCTTCATCGCCTTCCACACGCGTCTCATCCGCTCGTTCACGTGCTGGTTGATGAGATGTGGTACGTGACGACGCTTGTGTGGCCCGACCTGCCGGGTGAGAACCGGATGAACCACTGCTCTGAGGAGACGACGGCACATCGTTCATTGTCTGGGCAAGAAGGCTTGCCATGAGATCCACCTCTTCTTCTTCTTGTTCGGCTTCCTGGGAGCGGGTGTTGCCAATTGCACGCGTGGAGTTGGTCGCGTACCGGCGGTGCGGGACCCACAAGATGGGAAGGTGATGACTCATTGGCTTGCATGTCACCAACGGACGACGCGAGAGGACGACGACAACGGACCGTGTCAGAACGCGCATCGTTGCTGTTGAAGTTGATCCCACAGCACACACACACACACAGAACAAAAAAAATAACCTCCAACAACAACAACAAGTTCACGTGAGAAGAACCACAAAGGGTGAACACTAAGGAACAAGATGAGAGGAACAGTGTAGGGACGAAGGCAAAGTGGTACACATCGAAGAGATGGGGCAGTCGAGCTGAGGACATGAGATGCCGCGTCTGATAGGACAACAAACCTATGCTGCTGCTGCTGCCGTGTGTGCTCAGCGTGTCAAGCGACATGCAAATCAACGCATCGGGAG
The DNA here is from genome assembly GCA_030849635.1 of Wallacemonas sp. MBr04. NCBI lineage: Eukaryota > Euglenozoa > Kinetoplastea > Trypanosomatida > Trypanosomatidae > Wallacemonas > Wallacemonas sp. MBr04. The sequence goes on along the minus strand of JASANR010001436.1, from coordinate 33,394 downwards.
AGAGAGACAACGATAGAACGGGTTCGCACTAGTGCACACTGTGAGACTCAAGGGAGAGCGAAACAAAAAGTGGCTGAAACAACACACAGATATTTCATTCTACACGTGCGAAAGTGTTTGGTTGTTCTTTTTGTGTTACCAGTTTGGTTTGTTTGTTCAGATTCTGTTTCTGTCAGACAGCTCGCACAAGGAGAACAGCGCGAGAGAAGAGATGTTCAGCAGGTTGAGAGGAGAGAGAGACAAGTCGCTCGTTCCTTCTTGCAAGAGAAAGCCGTCAACTAAGAGGGCAGCAACATGAAAAAAGAAAAAAACGGAAGAATGAACAACGAAGAGAGAGGGAGTAGGGTACAGAAAAAGAACCACTGCAACACAGAAGAACGAAGACGTGCGAGATGACACCACGTCAAAAAATACCAAACCGCATCTGGTGCAGGCTCTGAAGAGGAGGGGTGGGTGGGTGGTTGGAAGTCACGTCTCAAACACGCAACAACTCACACACAACAAAGAAAAAATGGAGAGAAATCTGAGGGAATTGTACAGGAAAGAACGCCACTAAACACACACACACAGACACAAAGCAGTAACAACAACAACAACAGCACCAACTCATGCCGGACCAACTACGAGCGTTCCATTTGTCTCTGTTTCTGTGTGTGCTCTGAGGAGATCAAAGCTGTTGCAACAACGCTGCGGCGGAGCTTGAGAAGTGTCCCGTTGGTGGAAGCGCCGCCACACGACTCCCAGACGCTGACGCCTCCTCTGACGCTGCGGACGACGCGGTCAACTCACCGTCGGCACCGTTGTGCAGCGTCGCGGCCGTCGCCAGGCGCAGTCGTGCGTTCATCTCCGGCGTGAAAAGAAGTGCCTGACGAAGTTGCGGTGCGAGGGTGTCGAAGGCGCCATCACCCCCGACAGCCGACACCTTCTGTGGCGTCGCTGTTGTCCTCGCCCCGGTCCGCCTGCTCGCATCACGACTTCCAGAAGACGCCCTCGCCCTTGACGCCGACCCGGGCAAAGCGCGCACCGGACTGTGACTCGACTCCGCCACCGCGTTGGTGGCCGACGTGCGGGTACGCACCTGGCTCGACGTGCTCAAGTGAAACGGTTCAAACTTGGTCGGCCCCCGACGAAACGTGGAGAAGTCGGCGAAACGCGTGCGGTCGTACTCCTCCTCGCGCTCGCGGCTGTCGCGTGCGTCCTGCGCCGCCCGCACACGCGCGACGTGGTCCTGGAAGCCCCATGCCTCGTTGTTATCGTACAACCGACTCGGTGCCAGCAGAGATTGCCACGCTGACGAGCGACGTGACCCAGCGCGCGAATCAACAGCATAACCTTCGAGCTGTGTTTTGATACCGCCCTCGTCGTATCGTGTGAGGGGACGGTGTCGGGAGTCAGCAGACGTGCCACGCGTGTGCTGCATTGGAGGCGTCGGTGGCTGCTGCTGCTGCTGGGCGGGCAGGAGAACTTCGGGCCGAAAGTCAGGCTGAAACGTGCACTCTTCCTTTTCCTTGACGAGGGCCTCGTAGATCGATTGAATGCGCTTCACGTCTTTGCGCTCCTGCCACAGCGCGAATCGACGGAGCAGCGGGTCATCGTTCTGTCCAGCGCGGTACTCCTCCTCCCTCGCTGCGCCGTAGTTGCCCCGGCCCGTGTGAGGCTGCGACGGTGAGGCGTGGGGACCGCGCCAAGAGCCCGGCACGAGGACACGCTGAGGTCCGCGGTGGTCTGGTTCAGCGCGATCGCCGTCGTCGTGTTCATTCGGATCGTCTCGTTGTTCGGAGAGCCACGGGGCCGGCGAGGAGGACGGCGAGGTGCCGACTGCACGGCCCTGGTCCATCTCCACGACGTCTTCGCCGCGTAGGATGCGTGCGACGAGATCTTCGACACTTCCGGCTGGAGCCGTCGATGCTGGAGGTGGTACTACTTCTGATGGTGCAGCACGTGAAGACGAAGACGGCAGCGCAACTGCTGGTACAGAGTACTGCTTCTGTTGTTGCTCTTGTTGTTGTTGTACGGGTGAGACGGCAAGGCTTTCTGTGCTGTGGCCAGCCAAGAGCTGGTCCACGATGGAGTCGATGTCCTCCATTGATGGCGAGTGAAAGACTAGTTCAACTCGATACAGTTTCTGTGTTTTTTTTTGATGTTTTTCTTTCTTTTATTCTCCTCCTTCTACAAAGACCAGAGCACACGAGTGTGTGTGAGAGAGAAAGAAGGAAAAGGCCTTCAATAAAAACGACAACACCAATGAAATAAGGCAACTACCTAGCGAACGCGAGTGCGAAAGGTAACGGGATGGAAGGCACGAGGTTGAAAAAGAGGTCGGAAGATGCAGTGAGGCTTGGGCTCACACGCTGACTACGAATACCACCGTGAGAAACTTCACATCCCACAAGAGAGAGAGGGGGGGGGGAGAGAGAGGGAGAGGCTCCCACCCTGCCTTTCGCAGTCAACCGCGAAGTGCATTCTTTGCCAGGGACATATCAATGCCACAATAAACATGAAGGAATATTGAAGCACCTGTTGCTTTTTTTCTTCAAATTTCGTGAGTGGTAGACAAGAACAAGTGAGCAAATGCAAGAGAAAAAGTAGAGGAAGAAAAGTGAGACCTGAAGCAAGTACATTCGATGGTGAGTGAGAAGCAACGGGAGGGGTGACCAGCAACACCATCACAGGTCTATTGCCTTTTCTTTCTTCCCACTCTCCGTTTTCCGTGGTTTGCCTGTGTGACATGAGAAACATATATGTGTGTCCGTGTGTGCCTCTCTGTTCACTAGAGGATGCGCGTGGCAATGACCACAGTGCGCGGATAGCGCGCAGAGGCCATAGATGGCGTGGCCTGCGACGCGACTTGTTTTGTGGACCTCGCCTCATCGGTGCCCAACACGCTCGCCTTCTGCTCCTCTACCCATTGAGGGTCGTGCGATTCTGTCTCCTCGCGTTCGCCAAGACGCGGGAGTGGCCGGGTGCCATCGACACCATTTTGATCGTCGTGCGCTTGCTGGGAGGCGTCGCCCAGAACGTGCCCCCCTTCACTTTCGTGACCCTCCTCCTCGTCCTCGTCATCCTCGTCATCGCCATCATCGGAGGAGCTGGAGCTGGACAGTGGCGGCAGCAACGGCTGCTTCAGAACGCGACGCTGCATGTTGGCACGTTCCCACTGTTCGCGTCGGCGGCGGCGCCGCTCCATTTTCTTCCGCTTCGCCTTGTCAGCCTCGGCCATGGGGCGTGCGGGAAAGGAGACGTACATGGTGCGCGAGTCACCGAGCGGACCGCCTGCGACGTCGATCGGGTCCTCCAAGTGCGGCAGCATCGACTCGGGAATGTCAATCACCGTGGCGCAGCACGGGCACAGCAGCGTGAGGGTGTTGATCGGCGTGATGAGGTCTTGCGTGCAGTGCGGGCAGTGAATGACGAGGTTCTGGGACGCATTGACGGTGCTGCAGTTGCGACAGCGGCAGCTCAGTGCACCGTGCGGGTACGTCAGGATCTTTCGACAACCCTCGCAGACGAGTTGAGCGAACATGACTGGTGATGCGTCGGACGTCTGTCTGATCGAGTGTGTGTGTGTGTCTGGGAGCGAAATCAGACGCACTGAGTGTCAACAACAACAACAAAAAAAGAAAGGAAAATAAGAAGATCAACTGCAGCGATATATATGAACAGATAGGAAGGAAAAAGGGGAGGAAGACGAACAGGAGCGTTGAAGTGAAGACGATAACCTGGGTGAAGTGATGAAGTACAGGAAGGGGGGATGGCAGAGCAGTAAGACAAAGATACTTCTTAACAAAACAACAGAGAAGAAAGAGCACGGATGAATATCAGCCCAACCGCCAAAGGGAGCAGTGAAAGAGAACAGGAAAAGGTAGGACCACTGCACAAGATTGGCTGCGCGAGATCGCGTGCCAGCAAAAGACGACAGAGCGCTTTTTTGTTTTTCTTTTTGAACGTTCCTGACCGACCCCAGCTTGAACTCAGAGACGTCGCCTCTGAAGACACCAAGGTGGTGAAAGAAACAGAGAGAAAGAAAGAAAGAAAACTGATAAAAACAAACACCGCTCGCGTAAATACGTCGGTCCTTTCAAGTTCTACTTGCTAAAAAAGTGAAACGAAGCAAGTAGCGCTGTGCACATGTGAAGAAAGGAAGAAAGAGAAGTTGCAGAAAAGTAAAAGTAAAAGAAACTGAAATGGAAAAAACAGGAGAACAGGAGAGGATAAGTAAAGGAAGACGGAAACAAGAATATCACATCTGTAGTGCTCCCTTCACTCCCCACGCGAACTCAACAAGAAACAAAAACAGCAACAAAACACAATTGGGGCATGATGTTCATTATGATTAGCAAAGCGCACACCCAAAGGGTATATATATATACGTTCTTCTTTGTACGTGATGTTGTTTATTTTCACTTTTTCTGTGCGGTAGTGCACTGCATCGCGACGGATGCGTACCTGTGAAGATGACCCCCTCCCTTCTCTTTCTCCAGCAACGAGAGAGAGAGAGAGAGAGGTGATTTCATTTCTCATGCTTCTCTTCGGAAAACATGGTTTTTTTTTGATACTCGCTTCGTGTGTGAAGCCATGTTGCCATGGGCAGGAGCCACAACACTGTTTGCCGAGTCAGAAAATGCAGTAAAAAATGGGGAAGTATGAAAGAGAGAGAGAGAGAGCATTTTTGCGAGGAAGAGTCGACCTCCTCCTATGACGGGATTTTTTTTGTCTGTTAGTATTGCCTCCGTTCTGAGTGTAAGAGGAAATTCGAGAGGGCGAGGGCTCGCTGTTTGAGGTGTGCACATAAAACAGCTTCTTTTTTTTTTGTGTGTTGTTGTTTCATTCGCTTTTCGTTTTCTGTTTCTTTCTTTCTACTGCTTCTTCTTGGCGGCGACAGGCTTCTGTGGCACACCGTTCTCCTCGCCCGCGGCTTCCCGCGCGGCCGCCTTGGTGGAGCCGAGGTGCGCGACGGCGAGGACGATGCCGCCGATGAAGACGCACAAGCACATGCGGACGTTAGCCTGCACCACGTGGCAGCCCTCCGTGGCTGTGTAGTTCATGTAGCTGCTGTACAGCGCGATGGCCGAGCAGACGATGCACTCAACAAGAAGACCCAGCGTGGACGTCAGGTTGAGCAGCTTGTGGAGAATTGAGACCGAGGCAGGCTTGGACTTGCCCTGTGCCTTGGTAATCGACGACGGCACAAAGGAGAGGAGATCCGCACCAACATTCGCGCCGTGGATCACGACGTGGCACGCGGCATCGGCCAACGCCAGCGTGGGAAACGTGCTGATACCGATGCTGAACGAGTGCCACCAGAAGAGCGCCAGTGAGCAGCGGAACCACCAGTGCGCGGCCGTGACCTGGCGCATGGAGCCCACGTAGACCTTCACCTCGGGCACCATCTCACTCACCATGTAGTCGCGGAAGACGAGCAGAACGCTGTCGAAGAGGTCCACCATCTTCGCCGCGACACAAACAGAGACCCAGAAACCCATCGGACCGCGGTAGATAAGGTTGTCATCCCAGGCGCAGAGCGTCACGTAGCCGCTCCTCTGTTCAAAGCTGCGCAGCAGCGTCGGGAACAGGTTCGACGCGCACGCAAAGGCGATGGCGGCCACGACGATGTGATACAGGCAGCTGAAAACGAAGAGGCGATTCAGAGCCCCAGTCGAGTACGGCGCGTGCTTGCCCTTGGTGCCAGCACGTCCACACAGCCAGCGGAGGATGGGCTTACCTTTCCCAACAAAGACGAGGTAGAAGCTGGCGACGTAGCCGATGAGATCGATGTTCTCTAGGAGGTAGCCCTGGAGCTGGTAGCCATCGTACTGACCGATGAAATCACGCGCTTGGGCCACACTGAACATGATGATAATGACGATGAGGATAACAATGATCGATTGAAGGTGTTCCCCGTTTGTGAAAGGTTTCGGGGCGGAAGAGGATGACTAAGTAGGGGAGAGAATGCTGCACTATAAACTATTTACAAGGGAGTGGGACTGTGAGACTCGCGAGAGGTGATTCAAGGATTGTCTGATCTTTGGTGATTTTTTCCCCAGAACGTTTGTCGACAGTTCACGGCACACACAAGGTTGACGAATATGGAGAGAGAGAAAAAGGGAGGGAAAAGAGTAAGTGATGTGCTGGGGGTGATGAATGAAAAGAGGGGCGACCACACGATTCGTCGCAAACGCAGTCATGTCGGCTCCCATACACGGAAATTTGACTTCGAGACTTGTTCCTGGTCTGAGCAGACCGCGAGGAGACTTTGGTATGTCTGGATCACACCAAGATAAAGCGAAGATAGAGACACTGAAAAAGAGAAAGGCACAACGGTTGAATTAGAGATGGTGCTTATTGCAATGAAAAAAAACAGACAGAAAGAAAACAAAACGAAGCGAAATGACAGACGTGTGTGGGGGAAGCCTGCAGCCAGAGGAAAAAAAAGAAAGTGAGCTGAGTTTAAGACCCATCAACAACAAGAGTGCGCACGCACAGACTGTTGACGATGAAAAGGGATAAGAGAAACAACACTCAACATAAAACAACAACAGCAACAACAGCAACCACCCGAATGAAACACAATTAAAGAAAACAAAACAAAAAAATGTGTGTGTGTGCACACGCAAGACAGCCAGTCGGCAACGTGTGAACTAGTGTCCTTGTGGTTATTTACGGAGAAGGTTCATTTATTGTTTTTTGTTGGCTTTTCCTCCGCTTCCCGGTTCCCGCTTTTCCGTTTGCTTTTTTTTGCGCGACCAGCGATGCGTGACCGTCTTGTGTAGCACAAAAAAAAAAGAAACAAAATAAAACAAAAACAGAGAGAAAAGAACACACAGCAACAGAAAATCATTCATGCAGGCTCGCTTCTCACTGCTCCTCTTCCATGCTCCCACACTACGCCGTCTTCTTGGCCTTGGCGTCGCTTCCAGGTGCTGCCGCACGCTTCGGCTTGGGGAGGATGTAGCCCTTCACGAACATCTCCGAGAAGAGGTAGAAGTTGAAGATGTATGCCGTGAGCTGCGCGCGGGCCACACCAGGACGGGTCCCCTTGCAACCACCGCCGTACATGCTCAGGTACGTCGCGTATCCGGAAATGATCAGCCCGAACACCATCTGCAAGATCTGCAGCAGCGTGATGTACATGGCGACGGGCTTCACAAGATTTTTGAAGCCGCCTTCCGCCAGCGCGAAGTACATGTACATGATCGAGTGCACAAAGTAGTTCATCGTCGCGGCGTAGATGAAGATGGAGGAGCCCGCGGCGTACGCGTACCAGGCGAAGAGAAACGTCGTGACGTGATGGAACCACGACAGGAACGGGAGCTTGCGCTTGCCGGTGAGGACCAAGAAGAAGGTGTCCACGAATTCGGGCAGCTTCGAGATGGCGAAGAGACCGAGCGCGAAACCGACGGGGGAGGTGTAGAGCTCATCGTCCGTCACCGTGCAGATGGCCTCCGCGAACGGCATGGTCGTCAAATGGCGAATCGCAGTCGGACCGACGCGGCTCACACCGTAGATGGAGAAGAGGGACAGCGCGAGGTTCCACAGCATCCACGCCTTCTTGACGAGGTTGACGCTGAGCTTCGGCGTGATGTGGTCGACCACGAAGTTGGCGCAGCCAAAGACAAAAGCCAGGTACGCGCCGGCGATGTAGACAGACAGATCCATGTTTTCAACGAGCCAGTCGCGGACCGCGTGACCGTTGTACGCACGCTCACCATAGGCATCAATGAATTGCATGACTCTTGTGTGTGTGTGTGTGTGTAGGGGAGATAGTGAGAAAGGGCTATGTTCGATAGTGGTTCTGTAAAGAAAAAAAGGAAAATGTAGAGTGTATTCTTTGTTGTGACGGAATAAGAGAAGGTAACGGGGGAAAAAAAGAAAGTGAATTAACAAGACGGGAGCAGGAGGTGCGAGTGGGAAGCGTAGAGACGTAGAGGTGTATGAGATCGGCGTGCCACACACACAAATGACACTAGCCTCAGCAGAACAGGACGATTGCTGAGTGGGACGTCAAAGCACCACGATGCTTCGTCCTACGTCAGCGATGGAGCGTGCACACACGTACCACACTTTTTGTTTTGCTTTGTCTTGTTTTGTTTGCCAAGAATATATCCAACAAAAAAACGGGAAGGGAGGGGAGAGGGGAAGAAGATGAAACGAGTGGAAAAAAACAGAACATATATATTGGGCTGTCTTTGACCGTGATCGCGCCATACAAAAAAAAGAATTTAAAAAAAGAAGAAGAGAAAAACCGAGGTACGCTCCTCCACCCGCCGGTCACACGTAAACGTGTCCGCGTAGACTGGGAGTTTCGCGATCTACGACGTGCCCCGCGATAAACGTTCTTTCCCCCTTTTTTACCCAAATGCGTCCATCAGCTGTCTTTTCTCACTCTCTCCTCGTGTCTGTTTATGCTGCCGTCGTTCTCTCTCTACGTTCTCTCCGCGTGATTCGTTTTGCACCGTTCCATGCGCAGTCCCTCTACTGTGACGGAAGAATCTACACACTCGGAAGCAAAAAAAGAAAGAAACAGAGAGAAGGAGAGAAAACACTTCAGGCAGAGAAATACAAAAGAAGCCAACAGACGATATAACACACACACAAAAAGGGGAACCCACGTAGGCACGGGAGGAGCTAACGGCACGCTGAAAACATTCAAAAAGCACACACACAATGTCTTCATTGTTGCTTGTCATTTTATTATTATTATTCAGTTGTTTGTTTTGGCCTTCGATGCCCGCCACACTCAGAGAGACATCCATAGCTTTTCATTGTGTGAAGCACAGCCTGTACGTGTCAGGAAGCACTTTCGAAAAGCATAAAACAACAACAACAAAAAGAGAGAAAAGAACATGATGGACGTGAAAAACGACCGGGAGTGGTCTGTTCTACCAAGTCTCCGTGAGTGACTGGCTGGGCACCCGAGCCCTCTGAAACCGAGCGAGAACAAAAAAAAAAAGGCTCCTTCCGAAAAATGGAAAAGAGAAACAAAAAAGAGAAAGAAAAAGACACATTAGCAAACAATGAAGGACTGGTGGTAGAAGAGCGAGAGAACACGCACACACACACACATGCGTCCACAGTGGTGTGACGGTGTCTACGCGGTCTTCTTGTGGGCCGCATCAGCCGGCGCCTTCTTCTTGTACACGTAGCTCTTCAGGAACATGTCAGAGAAGGTCACCAGGTTGAGCGCGTAGATGCCGACCTGGCCGCGCAGCATGGCCCACGACGCACCCTTGCAACCCTCGGGGTCCTCGGCCTTGTACTTCATCGTCGTGAACGTGAAGTACAGACCCATGACCATCTGCGTGAGCTGCATAAGGGTGATGTAGATGCCAACCGGCTTCACCAGGTCCTTGAACCCGGCCTCCGCGAGCGCGAAGTACGTGTACATGACCGCGTGGATGAAGTAGTTCATAAAGGCGATCACGACGAGCACGGAGGAGCCCTCCTGGTACGCAAACCAGCAGTAGATGAAGATGGTCACGTGGTGGCTCCACTGCAAGAAGGGCAGGGAGCGCTTGCCAGTGAAGACCAGAAAGAAGGTGTCGCCGAACTCGGGCAGCTTCGAGATGGCGAAGAGACCCATGGCAAGACCGTACTTGGTGGTGTAGAACTCCTCCTCGTTCAGGACGCACAGCGTGGCCTTCTGCCCCTTGGTGCGCAGGTTGTGGATCATGAGCGGGGTGATGCGAGAGGCGCCGTACATGGAGAAGACAGCGAGACCAATGTTCCACAGCATCCAGAACTTCTTCATGAGCGCGACGGGGGGCTTGCCTCCGAAGAGCCACTGCACAAGAGCCGGACCCTTGAAGACGAATGCCATGTATACGGCGCTGATGTACACCATGATGTCCACGTTCTCTGCGAACCAGTCACGGACCGCGTAGCCGCTGTAGCCGTTGTCAGCGTACTGATCGATAATCTGCATTTTTTTCTGTCTGTGTTCCTTTTGTCGGTTCGATAGGAAAGGTCAGAGAAGACGATGAAAGATGATGACACGAGAGAGAGCGAGAGACAGGGATCTGCGTGAAAGTGAGTTTGACCTGTTGATGGAATATCCGAGGGGAGAGACCAGAGAAAAACGGACGTGCGCGAAGAGAAATAGGGGAGAATGTGGATGAACTCAACTACATTGATTGAAACAAGAAAGATAGAGAGAGATAGGTATGAAGAGTAAAATAGTGACAGTGAATGTGCAAGGTGTGCGCGTATGCGTGTTGAAGAGCCATGGAGTGGCGGGTCTCAGACACTTTTTGTTTTGTCACTGCGCTCTTGTGATCACTTAACACAATGCGAATGGGAGGGGGAGGGGAGAAGGAGGCGACGACGCGAGAGTCAACAGCCAGTGATTGGCACACACGACAACCACTACGGGCTTTACAAATAGTGTTTCTTTCCTCCAGGGACTAATCTTCCATTCTTTCCACATGTTCTGTTTTTCTTTTCGCTTTGACTGTTGCAGACGTCAGCACGAGGTTGGCTAAATCGTGTTGCTTAAGGTCCTCGTACCACTGCTTTTTACCCACTCTAAAACGCACACACATACACACACACACAAAACAAAACACAAATAAAAATGAGCACGTGGGAGTCTCAAGGGTGATTAATCATCTCAAGTGCAATGAAAAAAAGGGGGAAAAAGATCGTGGAAAAAAAGAAGACAGAAATCTGTCCTTTTTCTTTTCTGGAGTTGGCAGTACCCATGCCAAACGAATGCAATCGCACCGGAGGGAAAATCGTGAACGATCCGCGAAGATGCTGAAGACATTCGAGGTCGAGAGTACACGCGCTCCACACACAAAAATGGGAAAAGAGAGGAAACAAAAAAAAGGCAGTTAATATCTACGCACGGCAAACGTAATGGCGATTAGATAACACACACAAAAAAACAGTTATTGCGGCCAAGATGGCATTTGCAGTGTCTGAGCAATGAAACCAGGGATGAACAAAAAAAAGCACAAACAAACAAAAGTAAACCAAGAGGAAAAGGAAAAAAGAGAAGGAGAAAAAAGAAAGAAGAAATGAAAAGGTCAAAGATAGCCGCTGCTCACACTCCACAGAATGAAGCACACGCATGCGTGCAAGCCTCACCTGTGGATAACTGGCACCGCAGTGAATGAGAGCGGTTTTTTTTTTTGGGAGAGAGAGAGAGCAAGACGCAAAAAAAAAGAGGGGTTGTCTCTCTGTGCTTGTTTTTTTTTCACAGACAGACACACACACGTGTCGCATGTACCCTCTCGATCTCTCCGCCTCACACCTCCCCCTCTCTCACGTCTTTGTTTTGCTTTGGTTTTGTCTTTTTCTGTGCTTTTTTATTATTACTTCAGCATCAATGCAGCGCGAAAAAAAAGCGTAGGAGACTTTACTCAGTCTTCTTGCTCGACGCCGCTGCCGCGGCTGCTGCTGCCTTGGCCTTCTTCTTCTTGCCGCCGCTGAGGTACGCCTTCACGTACATTTGCGTGAAGAGAATCAAGTTGACACCGGCGATGAAGATGTGAATGCGCGCTGAGTCCCACTTGGTTCCTGAGCAGCTGCCCTTGTCGTTCTCTCCGCGGCCCTCCGCCCAGTCCGTGTACTTGTAGTACGAGATGGAGAAGATAAAGACAAGCCCGGCAATCATCTGCAGGATCTGCAGCAGCGTAATGTACCGGGCAAAAGGGCGCACCAGCTTCTTGAAGCCGGCCTCCGCGAGAGCGAAGTACATGTACATGATGGTGTGCACCGAGTAGTTCAGACACGCCGCAAAGTTGAGGGCGCTGCTGCCGGTGGCGTAACAGTGCCACGCGAAGAGAAACGTTGTGACGTGATGGAACCACTGGAGAAACGGGAGATCCGTCTTGCCAGACATGATGATCAGCACCGTATCAAAGAACTCCGGAAGCTTCGACATGGCAAAGAGCCCGACAGCAAGACCGATGCGACCCGTGTAGTATTCGTCCTCACGCAGAGTGCACAGGGCGGTGCGGAAGCCTTCTTCGCGCACATGGCCTGCCGTCGCCGACACCACATGCGTGGCGCCGTAGAAGGAGAAGACAGACAGAAAGAGATTCCACGTCACCCAGATGGTCTTGAGCCAGAAGGGCTTGTGGCGCACACCCTTCTCATCCACCGGTGACGGGGGAATGATCTTACGCACCACGCCGGCGCCCCTGAAGACGAACCACAGGTACGCGGCGGAGATGTACACAGCCAGATCCACGTTTTCAATGAGCCAGTCACGGACCGCGTAGCCGTTGTACGTGGTGTCGCCGTAGCGATCGATGGGGGCAAACAGAAAACTCGACATGATTTTCTCCTTCACAAAAGGTTTGATCGATAGATAGAGATAGAGAGAAGGGATAGAGAAGAAAAAACAGAATGAAGTAAAACCAGATCAAAAAAAGAAAGAAAGAACAACGGAGGGATCTAGCTTTCAACAATAGCGTGATGAATGCAGGAAGAACACACACACACACACGTTGGATACGCGAGGGACGATAAGCTGAAGAAATAACGAAGGTGGCGCGGTCACGGCAAAGGAGGAGTCCACAGATGCCAAATTGGCTGCTTTCCGTGAATTCTAAAAGTGCACAGCTTTGAGTGAGACGTCGGCATGCACAGAGGTAATGAAACGCGGTTCAGAAAAAAAGGGATCAGATGCGTGGAAACAAATGCATGAACGACAACATTGAGCGAACGAGAGAGGTCGGATGATGTGAAGGAAGAGTGTGACGTCATCTAAATGATGACCAACAGCAACGAGGAGCACCATCGCGTGCGCCTTGGCGAGGTGCTAGGGCAACATACAAGCTGGAACGAGAACAGCGTGGCAAGCCGTTCTCAGTGTGTCACGTTAACAAACACACACACACACACTTACGTCGAGCTTGTGTGAGAGAGACAGACAAAAATAGTGTGGTTGTATTGCCTAACGCCTGGACTGAATAACTCGCAACGTGTGCCTTTTCTTTTTCTTTCTTTCTTTCGTTGGACCAAGCTTGTGCGGAGCCCCTTTTTCCTCCGCCCCCTGTTGAGGACAGAAGCGACTAGGAATAAGTCAACGCCGATGCGATCTCCCACCGACAACTCATAGCGCTTTGGTATTCGTGACGGACAGCCTGAGCAACAGTGAATACGTCTTTCGCTGCGTACACATGCACGTGTGTGTGTGTATGCGTGTGTGCTAGGGCTACCTACTCTTGTGTACCAGAACGCTGCTCCGTCAGCCGTGCATAATATTCTGTTAGAATTATTTCATTTTGCTTTCCTCCCTCTCACCTCACACACACGAGAGAGGGAGAGAGCGTCCCTCCTCTTCGTCGTGGCCGTGCATTCGTGAGAGGAAGAAAGTTTCCTTTCAAGAACACGACTCAACCTGGAAAATGGAGGTGAGCATCAATGGAAAGAAGAAAAAAAACGGGAAAGAAAAAAACGAGAACAGAGCGTCACGCAAAGAAAAAGAAATGAAAAACACAAAATCACAAACTATCAACGTACGCGGACTCGGTTATTTTATCTTTACCTTAAAAAAAGCACAGAGAAGTACTCTATCTTTTCTTGTTGTTGTTGATTTGTTTGATCGCTTGCTCAAGAGCAAAGGACGCAACACAAAACAAAACAAACCTCTCTCATGCTGGTGTACACAGTACGAGATAGCGCGCGGGGAGGAAAAAAAAGGAAACATACAAAACACGGACAGAAAAAAAGTAAAATAAACAACAACAACGCAAGAAAAAAAGCGACCAACAAGTTGACGATAGAACGTTGTCAGCCTGCGAAGCCAATCGCAGCTGTCGACGTGACAGGAACAGGAAACAAACAAACAAACACAGTTTGCGAGACGAAAGATGCCAAACGTAGAAAGCGAGTTCGTTCAAGAAGAAGAAGAAGTAACAGAGAGAGAGAGTCTGTGAGTGAGAGAGAGCGTGTGAAGGAAAAGAACGAGCACGGCAAAACAAAACCGACCGTGAAGGAACGAGGTCACATGGTTGCATGCTCACTCATCTTATCACGTCACCGATTCATCCTTGCTTCGTTCTGATTCACACCGCCTCATTCAAAGAAAAGAGAGAAGATTTCCCTCTCGTTTCCATGTCTCTTGCCCCCCACTCACTCTGGTGCACAACAACTTGCCTTCTCTTGCTTGCTTTTTCTTTCTTTCGTTCATCTGATTCGCAATCAGTCTGGGTTTTGTTCTGTTTGCCTTTTTTCTTTTTTCTTTTTTCTTTCCTTCTTTCTTTCCTTCATTTCATTTCATGGATTAAAGCTCGTCGGCATCCATGCTCACCTTCTTCGCGGCACGAGCCGGGGAGGCCTTGGTGGCCTTGGCAGCCGCCGGAGCCGCAGCCGGAGCAGCGCGGGATTGAGATGCCGCGGGCGCTGCCGCGGGTGCCGCCGCTGCTGCTGCTGCTGGCTTCGCCGCCGGCTTCTTGATGTACGACTTGATGAAGAGCTCCGTGAAGAGGTACAGGTACGAGAGGTACATGATGGAGCCGAAACGCGCCGTGCACTTGTTCACCGCACAGGGCAGCTTGTTGATGTCATCGATGCCCTGACTGTACGACGAGTAGTTGACGACAAAGGAGTAGAAGGTGATGATGGAACCACCGACCATCTGAAGGATCTGAATGCCCGTGATGAACGGGGCAAAGCGGCGCACCACCTTCTTGAACCCCAACGCACACACCGCAAAGTAACCGTACATGACGGCGTGAACGGAGATGTTCATGGACGCGAAGACGGACATCGTGGAGTTGCCGAGAGCGTAGCTCATCCAGCCAAAGATGAGGACGGAGACGTGGTGGTACCAGTGCAGGAACGGCGGGGTCTTCTTCTTCTGCACAATGAGCCAGAAGGTGTCGATCAGCTCGGGGATCTTGCTCAGGAGAAACAGACCAGTCCAGCTGCCGCACGGCGTCGTGTACACAAGCTCGTCGCGGGGCTTGCTGATCGTGTCAATGAAGCCGTTCTTCTGGATCGACTCAAGCAGGGGCGGCACCATGACCAGCATGCCAAAGAAGGAGAAGGAGGAGAGGAGAATGTTCCAGACGATCATGCACAGTCGAAGCCAGGCCGGATCGGGAGCGGGCTTCTTGCGACCCTTGGCGTCCACAGTGGGAGGTGGGTTCTCACCAAGGATCTTCTTGGCGATGCCGGGGCCGTAGCGCACCATGCCGAGGTAGGCGAAGGCCAGGTACGCACAGTAGTCGGCGTTCTCGCGCATAAACTTGGCAACCGCGGGGCCATCAACGTACTCTTCGTAGGGGAACATGGGTGGTGATGCTGCTGCTGCAGGGGTGCTGCTCGGAGTGGAGGGAGAAAAAAAAGAGGGGCTGGAAATAGCGATAGTAGTAGTAGTAGTGGCTGCAGTTTGGAAAGTGAGGAGTGAGAGAGCAAAATGGGAACGACAGGGAGAAGCAGATTTGTGTGAGTGTGATGTGTGGAGAGAAAGAGCGTGTGTGTGTATGACAGGAAAACAAACAAAAGTACAGCACCACCAAAAAGCAGCAGAACAATCTTCCGACCAGCGGAGACGAGGATCGCACAGGCGAGATCACATGCGTGGGGCTGTAGGGACAATTTCCGTGCCCGTACCCCTCTCTGTGTATGTGCGTGCTTGTGAACACCACGTACCGCAGAGGCACAGAGAAAACATACGCACGATAGTGAAGAAGAACACTTCATGCCGTTTGTGCCCGGACGCAGATCTATTGAATCTGGGGATTTTTTTTCGTTCGCTTTCTCTTCCTTTTCTTCTTCTTTTTTTGTGTGTTTTAGCGTCGTTGTGTCTGTTGTTATCGTGAGAACACGTGACTGAAGAAAGCGTTACAGTTACTATTATTATTGTGGTTTTGCGACGGGGAAAAAACTTCCCCTCAAAAGGAAAAAAAGGAGGAAAGTAGAAAAAGTCAGGGAGAAAAAAAGTAAGACGGTCTATGACTGCTTGTCGACGCAAGTCCAATATCAGTAAAGAAAAAAATTCAAAACAAAAGAAAACAAACAAACAAGAACGCGGAGTTATTCCAAGGCACGAGACCTCTTCGCAGAAAAAGAAACAACAACAACAACTGTGACTTGCTGCAGCCACAAAATTCTTGTCTTTTTTTCCCCTCGCGTCACATCTGGCTTTTGATGCTTTTTTAGGTCAAGAGAGGGGAGCCAGCGGTAGTACCCTGACTCGCGCGCACAGTGAGTAGAATTAATCATTTGAAGAAAAACAGTATTTTCTCTTGACGTTATGCCATTTTTTTGTTTTGTTTTTATTGTTAGCTGCAGTAAACGATGTTGAAAACGACGGACGGAAAACCACGAAACCACCAACAAAGAAGGAAAGAAAAGAAAATGAGAAACCAGAGTCAGAGGGGCGCGAATGGGGAGCTTACAGGACATGACGGTTATATACGCGCCTCCACCTTGTACTTCTTCAACTTTGTCTTGTTCCACTTCTTCACATCCAAAAACTACCACCCTGATGGACACAGTGAACCCGTCTCCATAATAACGTGACCCGTGAACCCTGCGTGCATCATCATGTGCGTGTGTGTGTGCGCGTGTGCGCCGAGGCCCCACCCGTAGAAGCACAATCGCTACCTTGGTGCTTCTTTCCTTGATCCACGTGTCCGACAGACATACAGACGTGCGTGAAGAAGATCAACAGCCAAGGAGATACGTGTGCAGCCAGTGTCGACCTCTGTTTTCTTGTTGTTTTCTGAACTGTTTGAACGAACAAAAAACAAACAAACAAACAACAACACACATACACATAGGTGTGTGTGTGTGTGTGCACCGAGTGCTTCATGCCAAGAAAAAAGGATCACAATGAAGAGTGTACAGACAACGTCGAGGAGAGGAGACAGATGTACTCTGCTTTCTCAAAACGACAACAGCATCAAAAGAAAAAAACAAAGAAAAAGAAAAATGAGCACGCTAACAAAACAGAACAGTAACCGTCTTGACAGACACAATGACGAAATAAGGGGAATGAAGAAACGATGGATGTGTGTGTGTGCGTGTGTATGTGACGGAGAAAAGAAAACCAAAGGGGAAAAAAGACCAAACGTGAACAATCAAAACAAAAGAGGAGAAAAGAAGAAGAATAAGAAGAAAGAGGAGTGGTTGGGAGCGAGGGGCAAGTGTGCCGGTTAAAGCTCTTCAATGATGGCATCGCAACAGAAACCTACGTTTTTTTGTGTTGTCTTGTTTGTGCTGCGCGACGACCCACACTGTGTCCCCCTCTTTTCTTTTTCTTTAAGAACTCTCTGCCTCTTCCTTCACGTTCTCAAAAATAACAACGGACACGACAACATCGGCAGCGATGGCCCTGGTGGTTACAGCTCCTTGCGGCTTCCCTTGGATGCACCACGCTTGATGGGAGCGGGGCTGCTGGTGCCATTGGTGCCATTGGTGCCGTTGGCGCTCTTCTTTTCGCCCTTGGTGCCCTTCGGCGCTGGCTTCAGGTAGCTGTTGTAGAAGAGCTGGCTGAAGAGCACAAAGTACGAGATGTACATGAGGGCACCGAGGCGAATGTTGCTCGGGAGTGCGTCACAACCGCGGCCAGAGAAGTAAATGTTGTAGAAGGAGTAGAGCTCGGCAAACGTACCGATGACCATCTGAATGATCTGCATCAACGTGATGATCGGCGCGAAGGGGCGGACTGCCTTGCGCTGGCCGATGGAGCACATGAAGTAGTAGAAGTACATCACCGAGTGCACCCAGTAGTTGAGACCAGCGAACACAAGACCGCCGCCCGTCTTGTGCATAAAGGCGTGCCAGCAGTACAGCATGACGGTGATGTGGTGGTACCAGTGGAGGAAGATGATACGCTTCTTCTGAAACACCAGGAAGAAGGTGTCGAGCATCTCCGGGATCTTGCTCAGGCAGAAGGTGCAGACGAAAAAGCCAACCGGGCCATCGAAGAACATCGCATCCTCGAAGTGGCAGACACACTCGTAGACGCTTCCGTGACGCACGAGATCGGCACCCGCGGCGTGATCGTACACCGTGAACGTCGGCGTGAAGGTCATGTTGTACAGACGGGGGAGGGTGTAAATGGCTCCAACCAGCGAGAAGACCGTCAGGAACAAGTTCCAGATGGTGTTGAACGTCTTGAACTGCATTGGCTCGCGGTTAGCCATGTAGTTCTTGGGGATCCACAGGACCATGAACATGTACACCGCTGTGGCGATGATGGGGACTTCGATGTGGTCCATCATCCACGCCGCGGCATCGGCACCGCGGAAGTCGTTGAGGTACTTGTCGAGGGCCGGGAATACACTCATTCTTGCAATCGCACACAACAAACAATGATAAACAAAAAGTGAAGGAGAGAGAGAGAGAGAAACCGCTAGCGTCAACGGAGTCGGAAGACTTCACAGGCAGCTTGTGGGAAGAGGGTGCTTGCAAGCGCAAAAAAGCGATTTGATTGGTGGCAAACGACAGTGCGAAAACACATTGAAGTACAGAAAACGCCGCACAGAGAAAGCGAGGCACGGAGAGGAGAACAATGATAGACGTGGTGAAATAAGCAAGGGGGGACGGCGATGACGTGCAGCAATGTCGATCAGCGAGATGTGCAGATGTAGAGAAGAAGCAGCGAAGCCTTTTTGTGAAACAACGACGTCGATTATGGAGAAACAGTAGAAAGAGAGACAAGGAAGAGACGCGGCTGCGACCACTGGTCTGCGCCAAGTGCTATCTTCTTTCTTTCTGCTTCTTCGTCACTCGCCGTGGAACGTGACCACGAATGCAAGTGACTACAAGCGTCTTTATCCCTTTTCATCTTGCGTGCAACAAGCTGCTTCCTTTTTCTTTTTTTATATCGAGTCACGTGAGACATATAAACATGTACCACGCTGAGTAGTGAGGTAAAGCGAGAATGGAGGGAATGCGTTGAAAAACAAACAGGCATCAACGATGACAGCAACAAAACAACAACAACAACAAAAACTTAAAAATCGTGGAGAACTCGATCAATGAGACCAATCAAATGGCAAAAGAGGCTAGGGGAAAGATCAAAAAGAGGAAATGAAGAAAAAAGGAAAGAGAAGCGAAACAGTCGAGGGGAATTTTTTGAGGAAATATTCTTGTAGTGGTTCGACCAGACACAGAACAACAACAACAAAAACAGGGGTGCTTGCAAGGACTCGCAGGCACGGAAGAACGCACCGCTCCAAGCCACTTTTACTATTTTTTTCCTTGCGTGTCTTCACACACACACACAAAAAAGAAGTATTTTGTCTTTTGCAGACACTTTAGACTGATACGCGGTAACAATGAATTGAATGGCCGGATGATGGTTCAGTGTGTGAGAGAGAGGCGCGTGAGGTGATCGACCGATTTTGTTTCCTCGGAAACGAAAATGAAAAGCACATGAGTGAAGAGGGAAACAAACCGTGACATCCTGGAGCGAAGCATTTGTTTTTCTCCTCCCCTTTGTCACCATCCTCGACGCTTCTCTCTCTTTATTAATTGTTCACATTAAAGGTACACGACTTGTGTGTTTGGTTGCCGTGCTTGGTTTTGTCCTCAAAAAAAAAGAAGGCATCTTTCTCCTCATTCGCTTCGTCGCGATGTTGAGTTTTTCTGTGCACATCCAACATCTTGCGAAAATAAAAGAAAAAATAAAACAAACTAAGAACAAAGAAAGAAAGAAAGAGAAGAGCGAACACAATATGGAGAGTTCCCACAGGTGTCACACACTTTCATTTTGCCATACAAACAGAATGGAAAAAGACAGAAACAGACAGAACAAACAGAACACAACACAAAAATCGAAAACAATAAAAATACATACCTTCACGTTGCAACGGCGTCTTGCGTGACTCTCTCTCTCTCTGCCTTTCAATCTTGCTTCATTGTCCCCTCGGGATTTTGATGCGCGCGTGTGTTTTTCTTTTCTCCGGAGTTCTATGCACATACACACACGCACAAGGACATCCTGGTGAAGTTTGACACCGCGACACGGCTTGGCCGGTTCTTTCTTTCTTTTCTTTTGTGTCCACAACGACAATCAGGGAGCGCAAGAAAGAAGGACAGAGAAAGAAAGAAAAAGAGAGTGGAAAGGTGAAAACGAGAGAAAACGAAAAGAGATTTGCAGAAGCGAATTGAAAAACAAAAGATCATAAGATCATGAGACGAGATCAAGTCTCGATCTTCGTGAAGGGGGGAACATGAAAAAGCCAAACACGTATTGGAACGGAGTACGGGCGGCGGGTCAGAGAGAGAGAGATATGCTGACGTGTCGACACCCTTAGTCAACATCATCGTCATTGTTTTTCCTGCATGTGAAAGCACGTCGTTAATACCACGTCCTTCCACCTGTTGTTGCAAGATCGTTCCTCCCCTTCCCTCTTCGTCGAGAGGGGAAACACAGTAGTTTCGGGAGGGACGGAGAGGGAGAGTGAAGGAAAGGAGAAGGAAAACTGAGAAAGAGAGAAGAAAAAATCTCAAGTTCAGGACGTGAACGTGTGCAGATGAGTGTCCTGCGTATTTGTTTTTGTTTACGATGATGGTGGGGTGCTTGGACGCGTGCGGCGCTTATCCCGCGACCCGGCCATATATGCATCACGAAAGAACTTCACAAAGAGAAGGAAGTACGATCCGTACATGCACAGACCAAACACAATGGATGTTGAGTTGGTCTCGCAACTCTTGGGGTGCGTCCAGTGAAGGTAACCCGTGTAGCTGACGAGCACGAGACCCGCCACCATCTGCGCGAGCTGCATCATGGTGATGAGTGGGGCGAAGCGACGCACCATCTTGCGCAGCCCAATCGCACACATAAAGTAGTAGAAGTACATGATCGAGTGGACGCCCATGTTCATCGTGGCGAACCAGAGACCGTTGCTGATGTACGTCACATGCGCGTGCCAGCAAAACAGCATGACGGTGATGTGGTGGTACCAGTGAATGAAGGCGACGGGCTTGCCCTGCAGGATGAGGAACACCGTGTCCATCATCTCCGGGATCTTGCTCAGATCAAACCACAGCAGCCAAAAGCCTGACACGCCGTCCTGGAAGATGTTGGCGTTCCAATAGCACAGGGAGGTGTAGAGACCACCGGGCACCTTCGGATGCTCCACGAGCTGCCCCAGCTCGGCGTCGAACTTTGGAGCCAGCCCGGGCACAAGGTCGGAGACGACAATGCGGTAGAGAATTGGCGCGGTGCAGACAAAGCCAGCAACCGAGAAGATGGACAGAGCGAGATTCCACGCCGCGATGACTGGCTTGAGAATGGAATCGGACACAAGCGGCTCTGCGCGCGGCGTGCTGCGACGGGCCCGGTGCGTTTGGGACGACGGTGGCGTCGCCGCACCCTCTGCGAGGTTGTTGCTGCTGCTGCCGCTGACGCCTTGGATCTCCACCGTCTCCACCGCGCCAGGCGCGGGGGCCGTGGTGGGTAGCTTCTCCGCCGGATCACACACGGAGGACGTCGGAGACACCGGTGCCGTCCGCTTTTGCGATTGCACGAGCCGCGGGACGAGTAGGGTGAAGACAACGTAGATCAGGGCCACGAGGAGCGGAAAGTGGGGGCTTTCTGATTTCATCCACTCAATGTACTCGGCGCCTTTCCAGTTCTCCAGCATCGCGTAGCATCGATGACCGATCGTGAGAAGGGAAGACATGCTTTTTTTGTGCGTTTTTTTGGTGTTCGATGCAACCCAGGCTACTCTTGTTGATTTTTGCTTTTATCTTCGCTAGAGTCTGGATTGCTTTTTTTCTTTCTTTCGTTGCAAGTTACTGTCCTATCTTTCTTCAAAGGCTGCGTCACAGAAAAAAAAAGAAGAAATAAAAGTCCAGAAGTAATCAAACAAACAGCAACGCGACAACAGAGGAAAAACGAAATATGAAAGCGTCAGAGTGTATGGATAACGTAGAACAGTGAGTGAGTGAGTGAGTGAGTGGCAGACATTTGACAATTGCGCTCTTTTTCGAACTATATATAAGTGTGTGCTCCCACAACACACCAGTCATGAGTGAGACTCACAGCACGCGTCCGTCTCTGTGACCAGTAATGCAACCATAGCGGCGTCATGACCTCTCCCCCTTTCTCCCTCTCTCGTCTCCTGGCCACCAAGGGGGCAGAAGATATTTAGCGCTTCACGCACAGTTGTTGACGCGGTTGACGTGAGACACGAGAGAGTGAAACGTCGTAAACAAATTGTAAACGCCTAATAGCTTTTCTTTTGTTGTTCATTAAGGAGTCAGTTAGATCAACCGGAAAAAGAAAGAAAGCCAACTTTTTCTGAACGCACGCACACAAAAAAAGAAAAACAAAAAACAGACACACAGACACCCGTAGAGGAGAAAGAACAAGAGAGAGTTTACGAACGCGTTTAAAAAAAAGAGGGGGCAACGCTGCACACTTTGCACAGGGATGTCACAGGTGTGGACAGTGTATCTGCATAAGGAGAAGGAACAAAAAATGAAGAAGGAGGTAAGGAAAAAAAAAGAAAAGGACGACACACGGGTTCATTTCGTCATGTCCCCGTTTCTACGTTGCGGTATGCGAGTCGTGCAACCCCCCACTTGTACGAATGAGTGTGACGGCGACGACACGCCAACGAGCAAAAACCATGATTCACGTTAAAAGTGTTTTTTTATTTGCGATTTTTTCTTGCGATCGCAGTTCCGTTCCTCCTTACAGGACGTATGAGGATGTCCCAACAACAGAAAAAACTAGTGGGAGAGAGAGAAGTGGGGATCGGCTGGTCGACGGAGTGTCATTCCCGCAGCAATGCTATTGAGCAACATTGGAAAGCACCCTCCAAAACTCTCTTCCTTTCCCCCCTTCACCTCTCGTCTTTCTCACCTCTTGGAGGTTTTTTTTCTTTCTTGTGTTTAGTCATCCCGCACGCTTCTCTTGCTTCCGTTCTCCCACATTCGCTTTCATCGCTCTCTCGCTCTCCCTCTCTCTGCTTCTAAGGAGTTGTTCTTTTACCTCCTAAAACGCTTTTGCGCACGACAGTTTTTGCGACGTGGCGCATCACGCGGTCTTGGGCTTTGCCGCTGGCTTCTTATCCTTGCGGTTGGGGGAGAGGTAGCTGTCGTAAAAGAGCTTGGAGAAGAGGAGGAAGTACGAGAAGTACATGATGAGGCCCAAGCGCGTGTTGCCGCGATCGTTGTCGCAGCCCGCACCGAACGTGTCCTTGCGGAAGACGTGAATGGCGATCGTCGTGCCGCCGACCATCTGGAGGATCTGAAGGAACGTAATGAGCGGCGCGAAGGGACGCACGATCTTGCGCTGGCCGATGGAGCACATGAAGTAGTAGAAGTACATCACCGAGTGCACGGCGAAGTTCATCACGACAAAGTACAGCCCGCTGCTCGTCGGTGAGATCCACGCGTGCCAGCAGTACAGCATGACGGTGATGTGGTGGTACCAGTGGAGGAAGATGATGCGCTTCTTCTGCGTGACCAGAAAGAAGGTGTCGATCATCTCAGGGATCTTACTCACCGCGAAGAGGAAGCACAGGAGCCCACAGAGATGCTGATGGAACAGGTCTGGGTGGTAGACGCACAAGGACGTATCCAGTGAACCGCCCAGCAGCACCGCATCCTTCCCCTCCGAGTAGTTGGGAGGCAGAACAATGTGGCGCTTCATGGAGGCGGACATGCTCTTGACGTCACGCATCGTATCGGGGTTGACACCGCTGATCGTCTCGGCGAACACCATCTCGTACAAGCGCGGCGCGCAGCTCAGCAGGCCGATAAACGAAAACGTGCTAAGGATGAGGTTCCAGATCGTGTTGGCAGTCTTGAGCTGCATCGGCTCGCGCTTGGCCATGATCGCCTGAGGCACGTACAGCACCATGACGAGGTACAGGCCACCCGCGATGATGGGAATGTCGATGTAGTTCGCCAGGAAGTTGTCTGCCCAGGCGCCATCGAACCAATCACCCAGCGCATTAATCGGTGCAAACCAGAACTCAGTGGACATGATGGAAGAGGGGAGTGCGTGTGTGGGAGCTCAGATACAGGAGCTGCCTTCTAGCGTTCAACAACGACGAAGCTAAGCTAACAAAATGAATGAAATACCTGAACGACGGACGACTGTGTAGAATCACAAGAAAAAGTGTTCTCCTGACAGTGATTCTTCTTTTTTTGAAACAGACACACACACACACACACACACATGTAGGATGTTCATGGTAGCATGAGGAAAGAAAATGAAAAATGGGGAAGGAGAGGAACGATGATACATATTGAGAGAGAGACACGACTGATAGACAGAGACAGATATGTGTACGGAGTGGTCGTACTGTAAGCAAAGAGGGGTAAGTCTCTTTCTTTCCTTCTCTCCTTTCTTTTCGGAACGAGGAACTCAGCGCACGTGATGCATACCTGCCGTGACCTACAGCGCGCACAAAACCGATGCCGCGAGCTGCTGAATTACCATCACGAGAAATGTGGAGATAGTTGAGTTAGAGTAACGTTGAACAAAAAAAGAAAGATCACAGATATATATTAGAATAGTAATAGGGAGAGAGAGGGGAAGAGAACAGAACGAAATGAACCGCTTCTGCACAATTTCGTGGGTATATGAACACAACGAAAAAGAAAGAAAGAAAGAAAAGAAAAGGAGGTGAACATAATGGAGGACAAAGAAGACGGTCTACGCTCTACATGACGGGTGTCGGAAGCCTCGCGTATAGGAGTCCGTGAAGACTGGTTGGGGACGGGGAGCCGGAGGGGTGGGGGGTCTCCACTTCATGCCCAACACGCATCACGGGGGCTTTCGACTGACTGCTGTTCTCACTGATGTGTGCGAGGTGTACACAGCGACAGGACACCGCGGATACAGATACACACACACACACACATCATCATCATCGTTCAAGTCTGCCCGACAACGAACGCGTGTCCGACTTCGATTTCATCTCCGGCGTCGCGCTTTAGTTCACCTTGCTGAAGAAGCCATCGACGGCGTCGCTGGGCTTGATCGTGGGCTTGCCGGGCTGCCAGTTGGCGGGGCACACCTCACCGTGGACCTCCACGAACTGGAAGGCCTTCACCAGGCGCAGCACCTCGTCGACGTTGCGGCCGACCGGGTTGTCGTTGACGGTGAACTGGCGCAGGTTGCCCTTGGGGTCGATGATGAACACACCGCGGTACGCCACGCCCTCGTCCTCCTTCAGCACGCCGTAGGAGCGGATGATGGACTTGGTCTTGTCCGCGATGATGGGGATCTCCATCTTGCCGAGGCCGCCCTTCTTGCGGTCGCGCTCGGTCCAGGCGAGGTGCGAGAACTCGCTGTCCATGGAGCAGGCGACGACCTCGCAGTTGATGTCGTTGAACTCCTTGACGTGGTCGGAGAACTGGCAGATCTCCGTCGGGCAGACGAAGGTGAAGTCGAGGGGGTAGAAGAAGAGCACCACCCACTTGCCCTTGTAGGACGCGAGGCTGATCTTCTTGAAGGTGCCGTTGGGCATCAGCGCGACCTCGTCGAAGACGGGCGCGGGGTGGTTGAGCTTGGCGTCACCGCAGGACATGGCTGTTGGAGGTTGAAGTTGGGGGTTGTAGTTGGAGGTTGTAAACAGGAAAGACAAGTCGGTATTGTGAATGCTAGAAACCGGGCAAATGCAGAAAAACGAAAAAGCGTGATTGCCAATAATGAACAAAAAGAGAAAAAAACATAACGAGGAATCACAGAGAAGGCGGTGAGGAGACAGTGGATGTGTGTGTGTGTGTGTGGTTGGGAGTTGCATGAAGATCAGACACGGTGACGCGACGTCACAAGCCATTGGTTAGCCCTCCTCCCAAAGAGAGAGAGAAAAGGAAAGCTTGGTTGAGCCAAGAGACAAGACTGTGGCGGCATCATTGACAAGTGTGTGGTCCCTTCTGGCTGAGCGCCTTCAATGTGTTGTGGCCGCCAGACATGGAGGTCAACTCTTGTTTCGTTTGGCTCCACAGACGTGACACACACCTTCTCTCTCCTTTTTTTTTTGGGAGCCTCTTGCCCACCAGCTCTTGGCCGCGTGTGTTTACGTTTTCCTTCCTTGCTCGGTGTTTGTGATTTCGTTAGGTCCCACAGTTCACTCGTGACGTCGCGGATGCGAGACTGCGGGAGCTGCACGTCGGAGACGAACAATGAAAGAAAAGAGGACGAAAAGCTGAAAGCAAAGTGAACACAGAAAACGGTGTAAGGAGGGCTCCTCAAAGAAAAAGAGTAGACGTGCACAAAGCACGTGTGCCTTTTCCTCCCTTTCGTGTTCCACACTACCTTTTATGTGCCTTCACTTTTTTTTTTGTCTCATTCCCTCTCTCTCTTTTTTTTGTTTTTCACGGGCCCGCTGTTCGATTCTCCCAAAACGCCGCGACAATGCCGTGTGGGTGCGTGCAGAAGTGAAAAAGAAGAACAAACACAATCACTCCCTGCCGCGTCTCGCTGGCTACTGATCCAGTGTGTCGATGAGAGAACAACAACAACGACGGCCAGCAAACAAAACAAAAAAAATGTGCGAGAAGGAACACAAGGGAATCTGCAGCTAGCATCCTCCCAGAAAGCGGGGAAGGCACAGCAAGCGTTTCTGTTTTTTTTGTTTCTCTTTCTTTCTTTCGTGGTTTTTCCGGTTGAGTTGTTAGAGAATAAATAAGTCCAGGGGCCAGCCAGCACACAACAAGACACACGAATTTGTAGTAGTAGTATTTGTTGTTGTTGCTTGTCTTTTTTTTTGATTCACTTTGACGTTTGTTTTCGTGTCGATTGTAATGCAGCCACGCGACGAAACGTTCGTGCATACCAGGGACAGAAATGCGTAGATAAAGTGAAAGGAACAATAGTGGACAAAAAAAGGAAAACAAAAGAAAACGAAAAAAAAAGAGATCAAGTTGGAAGGGGGTCCGGTAGATTGCGAGGGAAACAAACGAAAAAAAGATTGACAGGCCGGATGGGGTCAGGCTCGTTCCTCTTTTTTAGTTCACCTTGCTGAAGTAGCCCTCCACGGAGGCCTCAGGCTCGGGCTTCATGGTGGGCTTGCCGGGCTGCCAGTTGGCGGGGCACACCTCACCGTGGACCTCCACGAACTGGAAGGCCTTCACCAGGCGCAGCACCTCGTCGACGTTGCGGCCGACCGGGTTGTCGTTGACGGTGAACTGGCGCAGGTTGCCCTTGGGGTCGATGATGAACACACCGCGGTACGCCACGCCCTCGTCCTCCTTCAGCACGCCGTAGGAGCGGATGATGGACTTGGTCTTGTCCGCGATGATGGGGATCTCCATCTTGCCGAGGCCGCCCTTCTTGCGGTCGCGCTCGGTCCAGGCGAGGTGCGAGAACTCGCTGTCCATGGAGCAGGCGACGACCTCGCAGTTGATG
This sequence comes from Wallacemonas sp. MBr04, assembly GCA_030849635.1. Classification (NCBI taxonomy): domain Eukaryota; phylum Euglenozoa; class Kinetoplastea; order Trypanosomatida; family Trypanosomatidae; genus Wallacemonas; species Wallacemonas sp. MBr04. Next base: position 6,108 of record JASANR010001436.1, on the reverse strand, counting down.
TCGTTGAACTCCTTGACGTGGTCGGAGAACTGGCAGATCTCCGTCGGGCAGACGAAGGTGAAGTCGAGGGGGTAGAAGAAGAGCACCACCCACTTGCCCTTGTAGGACGCGAGGCTGATCTTCTTGAAGGTGCCGTTGGGCATCAGCGCGACCTCGTCGAAGACGGGCGCGGGGTGGTTGAGCTTGGCGTCACCGCAGGACATGGCTGTTGGAGGTTTTTAAAGGATAGGACTGTTGATTGTAGACGGTAGTAGGGAGCTGTGTTCACCAAACAGCGAGCCAAGTCACGTTGCACGTGTTGTATTGAAACAGGTAAGATGAGTTGGAGTGAGGCACGGGTCAATTTGATGAATGGGGAATTGATGAAGAGGTAAAACGGCGTCCGAACACCAGTTTGTATTCGATCATCGCAAGTCACTTCCCTGTCACGGAAAAGAGCGAGAGAGAAAGAGAAAGCAGGGCAACTGCAACGAGGCTGTGCCAGCGACAACATCGGACGTATGACGTCGATACCCGCTTCACCGTTGATCACGGTCATGGCTCTGGCATGCGAGATTGAAGAGAGGAGGGAAAACGATGTTTGATCTGCTCGTTACTGTTGGGGGAGGGGAGAAAGAGGAAGGAATTGGAAAGACAGAAACAGAACAGGAGAAAAGTGGCAAAACGAATAAAAAACAAGACGGTTTGCAAGAACCACTAATTCTCCCTTTTCCTCCTATTCGATGCGCTACACGACGCCGGCCTGTCTCTCTTTCTCTGTGTCTGCCCCGGCTCGCAGGTTTTTGAACTAATCTGTTTGGTGCCCTTCCGAAGAAGCCAGAATGAACAGCGAAGGCATCAAGATGCTGTGATGGCGAGAGAGAGAGAGAATATGGGACCCCGGATAAAACGGTGACTCGGAAACAATGGTAAGCGAATCAGAAACAAAAAAAGGGGAAAGTGGAGAATAAGAAAGCGTTTTGTTGTTGGCAACAACATAAAAGCAGACAGATTCTGATTGAAAACAGTAAAAAAAAAGCCTGTGCACATGGGATGCGAGAAAAGAAAAAAACGGGATTTTTGAATGAATCGAACATGACGCTTTTTTTTTTTTGAGTTTCTGAGTTTCTGCCGCTGCTAGTGAGTACTTTTGCTGTCAAACCGTGCGCCGGTACACTGTTCACATGCTGAGAAATCACTGAGCCAAGTAGGGGTGTGCACATGGAGGCCCAGAGGGTACGATGATGCGCGACAAATCAAGACACACAGAGACGCAGTGTGACGTATCTACATCTCATTCGCATTTATGCGTGCGTGGTGCCGTTGCGCGCGCTCTTGCTCGCACGGGCGGGTGCNGTCGTGCTGCACCCAGCCGCGGCCCGCGAGCACGCTGGCTGCCTCCACCCACACGTAGTGCGCGGCGCTGAAGACAGTCTCGAAGAAGGCGTAGAACAGCGTGCTGCTCTGTGCGGGGGACAGCCAGTACTGCAGGTAGGTGTAGACGGTGATGCCCATGCCGATGAACATCTGCAGCACCTGCAAGATCGTGATGACGGGTGCGAAGGGTCGGATCGTCGAACGCAGCCCCATCATCACGAGGAAGTAGTAGAAGTACATGATGGAGTGCACGAAGTAGTTCATCGTCGCGAAGAAGATGCCACTGGGAATCAGCACGTAAGAAGCGTGCCAGCAGTAGATTGCCGTGGCAATGTGGTGGTACCAGTGGAGGAAGGAGACGGGCTTGCCCTGCAGGATGAGGAACACAGTGTCCATCAGCTCTGGTGTCTTGAGATACATGAAGAGAGCCAGAAAGAAGACGCGTGGACCGCGGTAGTAATGGTCCAGCGTTGTACTGTAGTACGTGCTAATGAGATGATTACCTTTGTGAATATCGGCCCGATCAAAGCCTGTCTCGGCAGCGCGACCAGGCTCGTAGTAGTGGTTTGGAATCTGACTGCTCAGCTTGTCTGCCACGCTGCCGCGCGCGGCGGCGTCTTCCTCTGATTGGTAGAGAGAGCAGGCAGTCTGATAGAACCCGCGCTCGTCGACGGCATCCTTGACCATGCCAATGCAATGATACGTGCCGAGACACGAGACGAGTGAAAAGAAGAGATTCCACAGTGCCACGACGTACTTGAGGTTGTACACCTTGTTGCGCTTCTTCAAGTACTGGGGCAGAAAGAAGACAGCGAGCAAGAAGAGAACTACCGCGTAAGCCGGGTAGTCTGGGGCGGCGTCGAGGAAGTCACGGGCGTGGGTGCCCGTGAAGTTGCGCGGCACTTCAAGAATGACGTGAAGCCGGCTCGTTAGCTGCTGCATCGGGGGATAGTCAGAGAGTGCGGTTGTTTTTTTCCCTCCGGTTTGGTGCTCTTTCGTTCTCCCCTCTTTGCGCTGTGCGTTTCAATGGTCTGTCGAAAGGAACTCGTACGGTAGTTTTTGATAGCCACACCACGACGTGCAAAACTAAATTGAATCAATAAACGCTGATGAAACTTGAGAACGTGAAAGGAAGAGTGAGGCATGCGGAGCGTGTGTGTGTGTGTGTGTCGGCAAGCGAAAGGAGAAGTGAATCTGCTCGTCTGTCTCTGAGCCTCTACGTGAAAATGCCAGTCGAAACACTCTGCTTATGTGTGGATCTAAGCATATGAGATCCAGAGACAGCAGTGTGCGAGAGGGAGAAGGAGAGAGAGGGAGGGAGCGCACGAGGGACCTGTGGCACCACGCGTCTGATGCGCAGGGAGACGGCACGTGGCCAGTGTGCGCACGTGGTGTGGTCAGCGGATGGGCGCTCCCACGGCGGGGCATTCGTTGTTTGTGCGAGTCACGGCTGCGGTATGGAACGGCGGAAACGGGTGCGGGAGCCGTGAAAAAGAAAAAAACCCGAAATCAAGGAAGAGAGAGGGAGGGAAAAACAAGAGTGGAGAAACGACTATATAGTTGATGCTTTACGGCTTTACGGTTTGACGGTGGCCATTTGTGCATTTGTTACCACTGAGCAACGCCATAGACGCAGAGAGGCGTGGATTCTTGTTGGCAAGCGAGACGTGCAACTAGAGAAAAAAAGAAAAACGACGACGCAAACAAGCAAATAAAAAAAAGGGAAGTCAGATGAAAAGAGAAAGAAAAGGGAAAAGTTGAAGAGAACACGTACAATCATGCGCTTCACTGTTTTTTGTACTTCGAGATACTCAAAAAAGAAAAGAAAGAACACTTTTTTATATTCTCATCGTTTCTTTGACATCTCTACGGAACTCACGCCTTGACAGGATCTTCGATCTCGACAGACACGGCTTTTTCGAGCAGCTCCGCACGAGTCACCTCAGGCTCCATAGCCTGCAGTTCCTCAAGATACCGAGGGAGCCGAAAGCTGAACATGGTGAACACCCACTGAGCGAGGCTGAAGAGAAACACTGCCATGGCGAGTCCCAGATGGGTGTTCGACACGGCACAGCCACCGACGAACACGGTTGCAGCGAGAGTGACAGCATGAACGGGAATGCACAGGCATGACAAGACGATGAGGAGTACATGCGCGACGCGATGGCTAAAGAGCTCGGTGAGCAGGCACAGATCCACGGCGCTGCGTACGAGAGCGAGCGCCGCACAGGCAGCCAGTGCGGAGTGGAGTTGCTTCACGCGGTCAGAGACAACGATGGGGGACTGCGACAGGGGCGCACTCGATGGACTGGTGCGGGGATGATGGCGGCCGTGCCGGTGGGGTCCATGATGACGATGGCCGTGACCATGGTGACGACGCGGGTGAGGCGGACGGGGATGCGGGTGAGGACGAGGGTGGTCCTGGCTGTCGTCATCATCTGGGCGAGGAGGACGAGGGTGAGGACGAGGGTGAGGACGAGGGTGGTCCTGGCTGTCATCGTCGTCATCCTCATCTGGGCGTGGGGGACCCGGATGCGGGCGAGGGGGACGAGGGTGGTCATGATCGTCGTCATCGTCGGGGCGAGGAGGACGCGGCTCCGGACCCGTCCACGCGGCAGGCGCAGCGCCGGACGGCACGCCGAACGCAGCGAGGCAGCCGTCCTGCGGCACCACGGCACCGAACGCGGCGCCGTCCGTCAGCAGCGGCGTGACCTCGTAGCGCAGGCTCATGGTCGACGTCAGCACCACGAGCACCGCGAAGACGATGGCGAGGGAGAAGAGGGACTTGCCCACGCACGGGTGTTGCCAGACGCTGCGTGTGAGTGCCATTGTGTTGGGTCGGGGAGTGTGCGGAGGACGGGTGTATGTTGTCGGTCGCGCGGAAGAAAGCAATGTGGTAAGCAAAAGGGGGAGGGCCCGGTGAGTGGGATGTGCGATACTCACGGGGAGCTGGGTGAACTGGGTGAACTGGGTTGTTCGCTGGGAGTGCTGCGAGGGAGAGAAGGACCAGTGGGAGGTGGAAGGGCGAGAATGTGTGTTTGTGCAGATGTGCACGCGTGTCTCTGTGGGCATACTCTCTGCGTGAGTGAGATCCAGAGACAGCAGTGTGCGAGAGAGAGAAAGAGAGAGGGAGGGAGCGCACGAGGGACCTGTGGCACCACGCGTCTGATGCGCAGGGAGACGGCACGTGGCCAGTGTGCGCACGTGGTGTGGTCAGCGGATGGGTGCTGCCACGGTGGGGCATTCGTTGTTTGTGCGAGTCACGGCTGCGGTGTGGAACGGCGGAAACGGGTGCGGGAGCCGTGAAAAAGAAAAAAAACCGAAATCAAGGAAGAGAGAGGGAGGGAAAAACAAGAGTGGAGAAACGACTATATAGTTGATGCTTTACGGCTTTACGGTTTGACGGTGGCCATTTGTGCACTTGTGTGCGGGCTGCTGACGGAATGGAGGATGTTGTGATGGGCAGATATGAATCTGCGCGAATAGGGGAAACAACGAAGAAGAAACAAAGTGGAGTTGAAAAGCAAAAAAAAAGAATCATGTTGGAACGTAAAGCAATAGGAAAGACGGAGGTGAACCCGCTCACCCGGTTGCGACGGTGCGCACGAGAACACATCGAGCCGCTGACGAGGCCGTGGTGTCACCGCGCGCTTCCGTGGTGTGGCGAGCGGGCCACCGTCCATCTTTGCTGTGTGGTGTGTTTTTGTTCTTGGTGTTGTTGTTGTTGCTGTTGGAACGTGGAGTGAGCACCGTCACGTACGCGGAGACTGCTTGCGGCAGCGACGCGTACTTTTCTGCTCAGCTCCGGGGTGATTGGCGGCAGACATATATCTGCGTGGGCCAAGCACTGAGGAGGGAAAAATATGTGTGTGGAAACAACAGAGGTGGGGGAGGGGAAAGTAGGGATGGAAAAGCAAGAAAAGCAAGAAAACAAAAGAAAACATGGTTGGAAAGCAAAGCAATGGGAGGAGTGGAGGTGAGGGGCGTGCTGTGGCAGCCACTGCACGGAGGCAGTGTTGGTGGCGCTGTCACGCGTGTGTTCACGCCTCCACAGGGTCCTCGATCTCGATGCACGCGCTCTTCTCGAGCAGGTCGTCGCCCGACGCCTCAGCCTGCGCCTGGAGCTCGCTCACTGGGTCTGGGACCCAGCTGCTGAAGATGGTGAGCAGCCACTGCGCGAAGCTGCAGACAAACACCGCCACTGGCAGCTCCAGCCGTGCGGTGGTCACTGCGCAGCTGCTGGTGTAGGCAGCCGCTGCCAGAATGAGGGCCTGCATCGGGATGCACGCGGCGGAGAAGAGCACGAGCAGCCAGTGAACCTGGGCACTGCTGATGACGTCGGTGAGCAGGCAGACGTCAACTGCGCCGCGCACGAGAGCGAGGGCCGCGGAGGCCGCCAGTGCGACGTGCCGCGTCTGCGTGCTGCTGGTCGACTGCGCGCTGGGTGCCGCGTTGACGCTGCGCGGATGCGGGCGATGGGGGCGAGGGTGGTCCTGACTGTCGTAGTCATCATCTGGGCGAGGAGGACGAGGGTGCGGGCGAGGGTGGTCCTGACTGTCGTAGTCATCATCTGGGCGAGGAGGACGAGGGTGCGGGCGAGGATGGTCCTGGCTGTCGTCGTCATCCTCATCTGGGCGAGGAGGACGAGGGTGCGGGCGAGGATGGTCCTGGCTGTCGTCGTCATCCTCATCTGGGCGAGGAGGACGGGGGTGCGGGCGAGGGTGGTCCTGACTGTCGTAGTCATCATCATCT
>JASANR010001435.1:0-48387 GCA_030849635.1 Wallacemonas sp. MBr04 | reverse complement strand
GCCAATCATCAGCATCTGCATGGCCTTGTTGAACTCCAGCGTCACGTAAAGCGAGAGTGGAATGAGGTAGGAGAGCAGCACAAAGTTCGTTAGGAAGCGCCACCAGAAGAGCGTCGCGTCACCGTGGCGCTCAAGATGGTACTGGATGTACCAGGTCGAGTAGGCTGTGCGCACGCCTTCGGTCTTCTTGAGCATCCGACTCCGCTCACGCAAGGCCAGCGCGCACACCAACATCATCATTGCCAGAAAGAAGATGAGCAGGAAGAGGTTGATCTGGTTCAGGCGCTGTGACAGCACTGTTGTCTTGTTTGGCTTGGGCCGCAGGTTCAGCATCATTTTTGTGTGCCGGCCCGTGTAGACGACCACGCCAAGCACCCACTCTGTGTTTCGCACCGTGCACCCGCGCGGCAGGAACTGATCGATCGTGACGGCGACCATCTCACCGGAGGGGAGGCGGATCTGTCCGAACCAGCTGGCGAGGTCTGGATTGAGGCCGCTCGTGAGAAGATGCACGCCCGTCGCTGGTGCGCCGACCAGTGGCGGAGACGCACCGACCACGTTGCCAGCGGGTCCGTCGCCGCCGTGACCACCCGCCCGTGCTTGAAGGACGGCGTTGTTGGCGGCATCATCGGCTGCCTGCTCGCCCGCATCGAGTCCACTGTCGTGCATGTCATCGGCGCTGACAGTCATGGTCGCGGTAGCCAGATCACCAAGTGGTGACGTGTCAGGGTACCCTCCGAGTCGTCCACGTGGGGGCAACTCGGTGGTGCTGTGGCGATGCGAGACGTCGCGCTCGTCCTCGAAGCCGTCGTAGAGAAGGACCTGGTCGGCGCTCGGCGCGGAGTTTAAGGTCTTGAGCTTGATGGGCTTGCCGTCTTCGAGATCGAATGTGCCGACGCTGCTGGTACGATCCGGACTGCCAGGACGACCGCACATTTCGTACGATCCGGTCCCACGACGACCACCACTTCCACTACCACCTTGACGTGCGTCAGCCATGGGAATACCAGAGCGCGCACCCTGGGAGCTCACGTCACCAACACCACCCGACGCGGCGGCATCGGACGTCGACCCTCGACAGCAGCGCAAGCAGCCGCAGTACTTGGCACACATGCCCTTGACCGGACGCGCCGCCATGGCGTCCGAGTAGCAGCGCACGTCACCGCTGCCACTGAAGGCGAGCTCTTCGATGTCCTCGACGGTGCCGAGTTGCTGCACCGTCTGGATCTTGGCGCGGCGTGTCTTGGCGTTGGTCTCGCCATCGAGGTTGGCTGTCTCGATGTACGTGAGGCCATCCGGCAGCGATGTGTTGAGGATGAGGCAGTCAGCGCGCACCTCCTCTCCGAGCCGGTAGAGCATGACGTCACCGACCTGCACCTCACTGCTCTTCACGGGCACGAACTCACCGTCACGCAGAACCTGGACGCGTGTGCTGTTGGCTTCGTTGTCTGCCGAATGTCGCTTCCAGTCTTCCCAGAGGTCCTTGATAACACCAGCGCCCACGACCAAAATGAGTGGCACGAGACTACTGAACGGGTTGATCGGACTCGCGCCAGGAATCAATGCAACAACTGCGACGAGAAGGAAGAAAATGTTCGAGACCTTGTGAAACTGGTACAACAAGCTGAAAGGGATCGCCGTCACGAGCGTGTACCTGGCTGTTCGGATGGCGTTGCTTGGGTAGTCATGCTGCGCATTGAGGTCGGGCCTGAGAAGATCCACCTCTCGCAGCTTCTGGTCCTCACTGGATTCGTCCAAGGAATCGTCTTCGGCGTCGCTACCGGAGAAGATTTCAGCGTCTTCATCGTATGTCTTTTCACAACCGAGAGCTTGGCGCACTGACTTGCCGAAGCTACGGCAGCCTCGCCGAACTTTGCGCAACATGTGAAATGGCGGTGGCGGCGGAAACACGAGACGTATCTACTTTCTTCACGACCCGTGTGGAGTATTTGTGTGACTGTGATGGCGAGAACGCAGAAAAGTTACTGTAAGCACTAAGGTGAAGTCAGAACGTGAACACGCGCACGCACAAAAATGCACGAACGAACGAAAAACAGGGTGAGAAGAAGGCCCGAAGAAGACTCGAGTGATCCGCAACAACTCCCAGTAATGCTGTTCTTCAAGGAGCGGGAAAGTCTTGCTTGGGCAAAGCTGCGACTAAACGATAAACACCAAAGAAGTTGAAAAGAAAGAGGAAAATAAAAGAAACAAAGAGAATGAACAAACGACAAGAAAAAAAAGAAAGAAAGTACCGTGATAGTAGAGGAGGAAAATGAAGGTACGAGCACTAATCAAAAACGGGGTGAGTAGGTGAAGAGAATGCAACTAAATGAGGTGAAAGATGAGTCAAACAACAAAAGCGTGAAAAGACGGAAGAGAAAGTACGAAACAACAACAACACTACCAACAACGGCGCCACTCCTGCTTTCTGATTTACTGTTTGCTTCGAAGAAAAGAAAAGTAACAAACAACACGTGCGTATGTGTGTATGTGCGTGTGCAACGTGTTTATTGGAGTGGTCGTGTGGTCACCGTGCACAGTGGAAATGAGTTTTTGTGTTTTTTTGCGGGTCCGCGTTGGACGATACTTCTCTTGATGCATTGGTTTCGAATAGTGAGTGAAAGAGAGGGAGGGCGAGGGAGAGAGAAAAGAAGATGAATGTGAGTTCAGTAGCGTTTATAACAATAGGAATCCATGCAGGGCACCTCACTAACAATAGTGTGCGGGAGGTGGCAGCGTGGGCCACAACACAACACACATGCACACACATGCACACACATGCACACACAACTGGTCGCTGCCAGGCATCAGCCAACCACGCAACGACAATGTCAGTTCACGTGTGTGTGCACGTGGGCATGAGCAGACCTTCTCACAGCTGCGTGAGAGATGGGGAGAATTGTGCGTGAAAGGAAGCTGTCCCCTACCAGCACGACACTTGCGTTTTTTTTTGAAGTCGTTGAACTTTTTTTTTACTTTTAAGGTGGAAATAATGGATTGAAATGAGTGAAGATTGACGTGTGTTGCGGGTGCATGTACACGTGTACGTGCGTGTGTCTGACTACGAATCCGACGATGAGTCGGAACAAAGTAGCAGCGCACTCACTCACACAGACACACACACACAACACCCCATCTTACGCTAAGAAAAATATGGATCGCATATCGCCCAGTTAAAAGGGAGGAAAGAAAGAAAGAAAGAACTGGGCGAATTGCGGTGGCTGGCTCAGCCTCCCATATTGTGTTTTTTTTTAGCGGAGCTTCTTCTTCATGCGCAGGTTGGAGCAGTGACCGCAGCCCTTCTTGCGGCAGTTGGTGGCGCGCACGGGGAGGCGGGCGTAGCAGCGACGGCACACCTTCTTCTCCCAGTTGTACTTCTTGGCGAGGGCGACCAGGGTCGGCTCCATCACACCACCGCGGAGGCGCAGCACGAGGTGCAGCGTGGACTCCTTCTGGATGTTGTAGTCAGCCAGCGTGCGGCCCTCCTCCAGCTGCTTGCCGGCGAAGATCAGACGCTGCTGGTCCGGGGGGATGCCCTCCTTGTCCTGGATCTTGGCCTTCACGTTCTCGATCGTGTCGCTGGCCTCAACCTCGAGGGCGATGGTCTTGCCGGTGAGAGTCTTCACGAAGATCTGCATGATTGAAAAAAAGAAACTTGTGTGTGGGGTTTGTTTTGGTGATAACACGCAAAAAGGAACACGCTGGAGGTGAAAAAACGCACAAAGAGAGAGAAAAATGAAGTAAGATGAGGTAAGATGCGATGAGAGATGAAAAGAGGTAGATGACGAAGATGGGGTGAGTAGATTCGTACCAAGCGAGGTCTATATGTTGCAAGAACAACGCAGTTTTCACACAAGGCCATGCATCGTACACGGTGACGGATGCAGGTCGGGTTATCTCTATGCTCGCTGCTACTGCTTAACTTCCATTTCGGAAGGATTCGAACCTCACGCTGAGGAAGAGATAGAGAGAGAAAGCGAGCAAACAGATGAAAACGGTCTCTTCCACTTTCTCTCTCCTCCTTTCTTGCATTCACAACGGGACCGATATAAAGAGTGGTTTACGAAAGAGATTGAGACGGCAACGGATTGTTGTTGTTGGCGCGTGCTTCGTGTTTCGTTTTTTTTGTGTTCTGTGTGCTTTTTACATGCTCAGTTTCACCAAAAAAAAGCAGTAGGCGCAGGCAGATGCACCTCTCCACGTCCACACTCCGCGAGCCAGTGCTCGTATGGAGGAAATGAACAACAAAAACAACAACAGAAAAGCACGAAGTGAGAGGAGAAAAGGTTGGAAGTAAACAGCGTAGCAAAGTACAGTACACGTCAGGACAGAAAAAAAAAACAGACACATACAAGGAAAGAAAGAAACAAACAACACAATCCCACGCGCCATTACATCTTGTTGAGATGAATGGCGAGCTCCGCGATGAACTTGTTGTAGTCGATCGTGTCTGATTCTTCAGAGCCCTCCGCGATCGCGAGGAGCTCGTCCAACTCATCTGCGCTGCTGTGCTCGCCCATTGTCACGAACATCTCCGTAAACTGCTTCGTCGTGACGGTGCCCGTCTTCTGCTTGTCGAACATGTAGAACGCCGTCTTGAGCTCCTCCAGCATCTGCAGGTCCGCCTCCTTGGTCATGAGCGTGAGAAACTCAGAGAACTCAAGCTTATCCGTGCGCTCATCTTGGTGAACAACGCGGAGCAGCTCCTGGAGTTCCTCTTCGGAGGTGTGCAGACCAGCTGTTTGCATCACCGCGCAGAGATCTTTGCGGTCTATCAGGTTCACCTTCTGACCACCGGATAGCACGCGGAAGCCCTCCTGCAGCTCCGCTGTGGCGCCGTGCGTGAGTGGCCCGCGGTAGATGGGGCTGGAGAAGCCAGACACGGCACTGGAGGCGAGCTGGGCGGGGTCAGACGTGGGCTTGTTGGCGGTCATCGTGAGGGAAAATGTGACAACAAAAGGAGCTACGAAAAAAAAAAGGAGATACTATCAACGCAATGCACGAAGACAATCATACCAACCGTGCAAGAGAGTGGTGCGAGCAGAAAGAGGGAACGTGAATGAGCGAGTGGATGGGCATGGCACACAGAGGGAGAGATGGTGGTGGGAAACAACGCAAGGACATCGATCACATACTCCACACGCATCTTTCGTGTACTGGATGTGCAAGGAGAACAGATCAAGGGCATGAATGATTCAGCGCGCACGTGGTGTCGCTCCTGGCGGGGGTGGGGGTGGGAAGCGTGACTCTTCCCGACGTCTGCTCTGTAGACAAACAGATAGGTGCATGAGTGTGCATATTGGCACGCACACGAACATGTGCCACGCAAAAACCACCAGATGACGCGAGTTTCGTCATTGCTTTTGCTCCTTTTCACAAATTCATGTTTTTGATGTTTTTTTGTTGTTGGTTTTCAGAGAAGCTGATTTCGGCGCGATTTGATATACATTGGATTCGTGGAGGAATCGGCAGCATTGCATAATTTTCTTGTTTTTCTTTTTTCTTTTTTTCTTTCAAAAATAGAACGATGATGGTAATTTTTTCTTTTCTTTTCTAGCGGGACGAATGACGTGCCTGAAGATCCACTGCGGTTGCGAAGAGTGATGTTTTGCTGTTTCTTTTTTTTTTTTGGGATGCTCTCGCGCTTCCTTTCGTCCTCCGCAAGCGAGTTGGGAGGTGCGATGGGCCGTGTGGAATACACATGCACACAGACGGCGGAGATCACACGACACACAGTGGCTCGGTGCATGCAGTCGTTTGTGTACTGCGAGGAAACGCAAAGGAAGAAAGCATCAGCAAAAAGAACAACAAGGAAGAAGACAAACGCAGTGTCGACAAAAGGATGGGAGGAGAGAGGCATCCACTGCGTGTGTGCTTGGCCAGGACGATGCCCATCACTGCGTCCTTGTCGCTTAACATGTGCCTATCAGTTTGCTTGGCACCACACAGGAGGGAATCTTCTGGCCGTGACGAGCTATTTTGCTTTTTTTGTTAAGCAGTTGTGTTTGATTTCAAAAATTCGTTTGCCTGGTTTGCTTGGTTTCTAAACGTCGCGAGTCCCTCGGCGCAGTTGGAGTCACTCAAGCGCCGGGTCCCACACACGCCTGAAACGCGCTTGTTTCGCGGCTGCCCAGTTGCTTTACTTGCTCATCATCATCTTCACGAACTCCTCGTAGTTGATCTGGCCGTCGCCATCCACATCAGCCTCGCGGATCATCTCGTCCACCTCCTCGTCGGTCAGCTTCTCACCGAGGTTGGTCATGACGTGGCGGAGCTCGGCGGCGGAGATGAAGCCGTTGCCGTCCTTGTCGAAGACGCGGAAGGCCTCCTTGATCTCCTCCTCGGAGTCGGAGTCCTGCATCTTGCGGGCCATGAGCGTGAGGAACTCGGGGAAGTCGATGGTGCCGCTGCCGTCCTGGTCCACCTCGTTGATCATGTCCTGGAGCTCGGCCTCCGTGGGGTTCTGGCCGAGGGAGCGCATGACGGTGCCGAGCTCCTTGGTGGTGATGGTGCCATCGCCGTCCTTGTCGAACAGGGAGAAGGCCTCCTTGAACTCGGAGATTTGCTCGTTGGAAAGCTGATCAGCCATTGTTGCACTGAGGGTTTTTGTTTGAGTTTTTTCTGTCGAGTGAGTATGTATGATTTGCTATTCTGTTGGCCATGTAAAGCAACAAATAACAACAACGCAAATGAGTCACGGAGATTGAGGAAGAAACAGAGAGGAATGAGATCAAGGTTCAAAGTGACAGGATTGGGGAGTGAAGGACGGGTGTACGACGGATGCACAGTGACGCAGTACGTCCTCTTCTCAAAGAAACTCGAAACGAATAGTTGAACTCAAAGCCAAAATTCTGACACGGGCCAGTCACTGTTAGAGACTTGAATCGCACCGACAGGGGCAGGCTCTGTTCTCTCATCACATGTCGTGCCGCCGTCCGCTGCGCAGCGAAGAGCGAACCTCTCCTTTGCGTGTTTTTCGGAGTCACACACGCGATTCGAAGAGACAAAGAAGGCCGGGTGCTTTCCCGCTTCTTGTGATCGAACGTCTCCATGTTTTCAACATTGTTGCCTCTTTCATCGTTTTCTATAACCTTCCAATATCCATGTAGTGGTTCTTTTGTTCTTTGCCGGGCCGTCAACGTTTTTTAAATTTTCTGCGGCATACATTCCGTGTGCGATCGCGTCTCTCTCTGCCGCAAGACCACCGGCAAGACGCGGCGAGAACAGTAGCTGAATCCGCCTCCGCCTGTCTGTGAAGGCGTGCATAAGATGGCATGGCGCACAAGGGAGGGGCATGCCCCACAAACGATGAAAAACGCCCCAAAACTTCAATGAAGGAAACATAGGAAGGAGAAGAACAGAGAACGAAAGAAGGAAAAAAAACGGAGACAGAGGAGAACAAAAAGAAAGGCAAATCAGGACGAGTGCCGATATTGAATACATGTTGCGTGCACTGATGAGACAACGCAGAGAAGAATGAAAAGAACAAGAACTGGTGTGAGTAGCGTGACGGTGGTGATGAGAGTTTTTTTCGGAGAACACACAGCAAGTCTTGAAGGTCTTCGATTGCTCTGTGGAGTCACTCAAGTGCCGTGTTCCACACACGCCTGAAACGCGCTTGTTTCGCGGCTGCCCAGTTGCTTTACTTGCTCATCATCATCTTCACGAACTCCTCGTAGTTGATCTGGCCATCGCCATCCACATCAGCCTCGCGGATCATCTCGTCCACCTCCTCGTCGGTCAGCTTCTCACCGAGGTTGGTCATGACGTGGCGGAGCTCGGCGGCGGAGATGAAGCCGTTGCCGTCCTTGTCGAAGACGCGGAAGGCCTCCTTGATCTCCTCCTCGGAGTCGGAGTCCTGCATCTTGCGGGCCATGAGCGTGAGGAACTCGGGGAAGTCGATGGTGCCGCTGCCGTCCTGGTCCACCTCGTTGATCATGTCCTGGAGCTCGGCCTCCGTGGGGTTCTGGCCGAGGGAGCGCATGACGGTGCCGAGCTCCTTGGTGGTGATGGTGCCATCGCCGTCCTTGTCGAACAGGGAGAAGGCCTCCTTGAACTCGGAGATTTGCTCGTTGGAAAGCTGATCAGCCATTGTTGTGGTGGTTTTGTTTGCGGTTGTGAGTTGATAGTGGAGAGTGCTTTTTTCTGTTCGGTTGGTTCGAGTGAATGATTGTTTGTTGTACGCGTGAGTGTGAGAGGGAGAGCAAGTTTAGATGTGTGGGGGAGAGACCAGAGGAGGTGTGAAAGATTGCGCATAACCGTGGTCAGGACAGCGAGCCGACACTATGATTGTGAGCTCCTCCTCCGCCCTCATTTTGTGGCACGCACAGCCACCCGTATCGAGCGTCGTAGCAACATCAAGGAGAGCGGAGAAAGAGAAGGAGCAGCCAAGAAAACAACAACCGACTGCCCCCTCTCCTCACAAGAATGGCTCGCCATATTGAAATGGAAAGTGTGCCATGTAATGGGCTGCACTCACAGAACACATCTCGCGGGATCATTCATGGAGGCTTGTGGCAAGAACCCCAAAACACGTTTCTTTCATCTCTACCCCTTGGTCAGTCAACGCAGGAGCAGAGTGTGGGTCTTCATCCTCTGTTTATTTGGCTTGGTTTGGTTTGTTTGCTTGCATTCCATGCACTGTCACAAGTAACCCTCCTCAATGGGCCGACCGCTCGAGAGATCACGACAAACGAATCTTCCGATAAGCTGGACAGCGACGCCCTTCATGTGCTCACGTTGTGCACCTTCAGATACACCGCCATTTTTGTTGTTGCTCTACTGCGGTGGCTTTGTGAGGGTCAGCCCAAAAGACGGGGCAAAACAACAACAACAGGAAAACAAAACAAAAGGAGATACTGAAAATAAAAAATACATATAGCTCATGAAGAGAGAGAGAAGAAGAAAGAGGAAAACAAACAAACAAACAAAAAGAAACGGGAAGAAAGCGAGGACGGACAAAAAAGGGGGAGAACAAAGCGGAATAATGAGCGATGAAGAGGGACGTAGTGCCCTCCAAATCTATCCAGTAAGAAAATGCCATGCGAAGCGTGAACACGCACGTCTTTCTCTGCGTTCTCCTTTGCTTTTTTTCTTTTGCGACCATCGCGGCTGCCCAGTTGCTTTACTTGCTCATCATCATCTTCACGAACTCCTCGTAGTTGATCTGGCCATCGCCATCCACATCAGCCTCGCGGATCATCTCGTCCACCTCCTCGTCGGTCAGCTTCTCACCGAGGTTGGTCATGACGTGGCGGAGCTCGGCGGCGGAGATGAAGCCGTTGCCGTCCTTGTCGAAGACGCGGAAGGCCTCCTTGATCTCCTCCTCGGAGTCGGAGTCCTGCATCTTGCGGGCCATGAGCGTGAGGAACTCGGGGAAGTCGATGGTGCCGCTGCCGTCCTGGTCCACCTCGTTGATCATGTCCTGGAGCTCGGCCTCCGTGGGGTTCTGGCCGAGGGAGCGCATGACGGTGCCGAGCTCCTTGGTGGTGATGGTGCCATCGCCGTCCTTGTCGAACAGGGAGAAGGCCTCCTTGAACTCGGAGATTTGCTCGTTGGAAAGCTGATCAGCCATTGTTGCACTGAGGGTTTTTGTTGTTTGGGGGCTTGTTGTTTTGGAAGCAGAGAACTAAAAAAAATTGAGTTACCTGATAGACAGAGATGGAGTATGAGAGAAAAATGACGAAGATCGTTGGTTGGCGGGTAGTCCAGAAAAAAAAAACGAGGCAAGGAAGCAGAGCAAGGATCGCAGACAGACTCCGGAAACGCGAGAATCGAGTCTGGCCGAACAGGAACACTACGATGAGCGCGAGATACACAAAAAGCCGCGAAATACACATACCGACAGAAGGAAAGAGAGACTGAGAAAGCGGCGCAGTCGTGCGTCGACCACTGTGCACACATCCGCACCCACTTCTTCTTCTGTGACCTGCTGTGTCTGAAGTCAGACGGAGCGGGACTGAGAGAATTTCTCAAGGTTGTCTTGCTTTTCTTCTTCATCAATCTTTCAATCTTATTTCTTTTTAATCCGAAACACTCGTCAAGTTACGGCAATGCTGGTAAAATAGTACGCAAATAAAAGAAAACAAAGGCATACAAATCAAAGGGAAAAAGGAAGGGTGAAAGAGGCGAAGAGAAGACGAGCGGAACAACAACAACAACAACGCCACACATCGCGTGGTGTCGCTGTATCACCCCTACTTGGCTCGGAGACTGGGAGGCTTCAAATTGCCACGCAGTTGCTCAACAACGTCGTTCACGCTGAGGTTCGCCATCTCGGCGAGCAGGCTCGCGCTTGTCACCACAGGCGCCGTCACCGTCGTCGTCGCTGCACTCTTGTTGTTCTTCTTCTTGCTCGCGGCCCCCGATGCGGCCTCGCCCTTCGCCTTCTCTTCTTCTGGCGCCGCGGCATGGGCCGCCTGCTTCTGAAGGCGCATGAAGCTCTCAATGACAGCCTGCGCTACCTGGCCCTTCTTGACATTGTTCACCGCACAGACAAACTCCATCCGATACGCGTACCCACACGTCACGAGCGTTGAGAACGGCGCGCACACGCACAGGACGTGCTCCACGATATCATCCGCGGTCGGCGACGATGTGTAGTGCACCCACGCCTTCTTGAGTTCATCGTCGTTGGCCTGCGCCGCGGCGAGTGCTTGAGGCGAGAGGTTCGTGGCGTCGTGGACCTGCGAGGCAGCCGAGGATGGCGCGACAGAACGACCCTCCTCTTCGTCCTGCTGCGTTTGCGCCGCCTCGGTTGTGGCGTCGCCATCGTCACCGTTGTCGTCTTCCGCATCCTCATCAGCCTCGCCAGCGGCCTCGTCTTTGTCATCCGCTTCTTCGTTATTGTCCTCGTTGTCGGTCACGGCTGCCGCCGCGGGACCCGCGTGGCCATCCGCGTCCTCGCTGAAGTCAGACACCTCCTCCACATTCGACGCCTCGCTGTCGTCTGCACTGCGCTCTTCGTCGTCGACGGCGTGGTAGTGAAGCTTGCCCTCAGCCTTGAGCTTGTCGCGTGCAGCCTTCTCTTCCTGCTCCTGCGCAAGCTTTTCCTCCCGCTCGCGCATGGCCTGAACTTCGAGCTCGCGCTGCTGGACCTTCGAGAGCTGATTCCCGTTCAGCATCGCACCCCGCGCACGGTCCTCTTCGTCTTGGTCACCGTACTTGGCCTGGATCTTCTTGAGCTTCTTTTTCTGATGGCGCGTGAGTGGCTGCTGCTGCTGCTGCTGCGGGCGAGAAGCCGTGGTGTCGTCCTCGTCGTCCCCGTCGCTCTCGCTGTCGAAATGGGACCTTTTGCCCTTGCCCTTCCCCTTCTTGCCCGCCACGTCGTCATCATCCGCCTTGTTGGCACGCGCGTTGCGATGCGGCTGCGGGGCGTCACCGGAGGTGAAGTACTTGTTCAGCTTCTTCGTCTTGCGATCCTTGTGATACTTTGGGGCGGTCTTATCCACTGCTTCGATTTCGTCTTGCGTGGCAGCAGCTTCCTCACTGACCGGGTCTGCGTGTGTGTCAGGGGAAGCTGGGGCCGTGGCAGCTGACGGTGGTGGTGGTGGTGCTGGGGCAGTCGTGGCACCGTGCTTTGGTCGTGCGCCACGCCCGGCAGCCGCGCTGGGACCTCCCCGCTGCGTTGCCCTGCGCTGTTGTTGCCGTAGCGCCTCGACTGACGGCAACGGAGAGAGGCTGCTGGCGGTGTCCGGCGGCACCATCACGTCCTCCGGCGCATCGGATGCGGCCGGTGCGAGTCGTGCGGGCAGCGCCTCGTCCGCGGTGACCGTGCGCGCCACCTTGAAGAGCAGACCGCAGCCGAGTGAGAGGGGCTGGGGCAGCAGTGTGTGTCGCTCCCCGCGATACAGGTAGCAGCCGGTCGCCGTGCCGCCCGTGATCTGCGACGCGTAGACCCACCAGGCGCCCATGGACTGCTTGCTCTCCCAAGCCGCGCTGCGACTCACGCACCACGCACCGGCTTCCTCGATACTGGCCATGGCAATGGGTGATGCCGCCTCTGCTGCTGCTGTTGTTGTTGCGTCCTCCTCCCAGGCGTGATGCATTGGCCGGACAAGACACGGAAGCGCACCGGGCACATCACAGGAGACAAAGATGTCACCGAGTTTCATTGTGCGACGAACAAGGAGCTCCGTCGTCTGCACGTCCTTGCCCTGAAACACCACATCGCCAGCAGTTGTGCGAAACCAAAAGAGCTTCTCCCACCACGCCCGCGCGCGCTCCTTCACGATCTGCTTCTTCGTTTCCTTCTTCGCCGCGACACGTTCGGCCTTGCGCGCGGCACCCGCCGCTGCCTTGTCCGTCGCTGCGACCGTCTTTTCCCACTTGGAACGGTTGGCCTTCTTCTTGGTGAAGTAGTCGCTCGCGTTGGCGTGCGCCGTCTTGCTCAGGTCCACCTCGACCACCTCTGGCTCAACGTCGACGGCGTCCTCGTCGTCGTAGAGGTCGGTTTGCTCAAGCAGAACCGATATGCTGTTCCTCTCAAGCATCAGCTCGTGGATCATGTAGGCGACTGGATGGCCTTCCGCGTGGCGACGGCGCAGCACGACCTTGAGGGCGTCCCACTGGATCCCCGTCGCGAGTGCACCGTTGATGAGCGCGATGGCCTCGTCGACCATCTCCGCGTTGAGCATGAGCAGCTCGCCCTTGCGCTGGCTGATCTCCTGCTCACGCTCCAGCGCACTGAGACGGCGCTGGTGGTCCCTCTCGAACTTCTCGCGCTTGCTCTCCGCCTTCTTGTCCTTCTTGTCGTTGTGTAGGTCGATCTTGTCCACCTCAGTCGGGAGGAAGAAGGTGTCACACACTTTGCCGAAGCTCTCCAGGCGCACCTGCGTCACCGATGGTTTCGTGAACTGCGCAAGCAGCACGGGCGTGAAGTCGTCGTAGCGCTCGGCGATCACAGTCGAGCCCGCCGCTTCCGTCCCGGCAGCCAGAGCTGCGCTGTGGTCTTCATCCCCTTCCACCTTCTCGGTTGGCTGAGGTTTCGTCTTCTTCTTACCCCCAGCCGCGGCGTAGCGGATCAAGTAGCCGCCCGGCGGCAGCGCCATGTGCGCCAGGTCCCACGCCTCAAGCATGCCCTGCGACAGGCGATCGAACAGATCAGATGGGTCCACGCCGGCTGCGACAAGCTCCTTTTTCTTCTTATTCTCCACGCCCATGGTGACGAGAATGTTGTCTGCCAACGCAGGGCCGAAGTGACGCACGCCGGAGAGGGTGGTTTTCACGGTCTCGTCGTCTCCGTTGCGTGCCCAGGTCGTCTCCCACTCCGCTTTCAGAGACGCCAGGCGTGTGCTCTTGGTGTCGTCGTCGAGCGCGGCGGCAGCGGCGGCGACACCTTCGGTGTCCACGTGCCCAGAGGCACTGACGCCATCCACCACTACCGCATCGGCATCCGCGTGCGCAACGGGATAGCTGTTGCCAACCCGGAGATTCACATCCGCGTCCTTGTGGCTGCGAAGAAGCACCTTGATCATGTACGCATGGTCAGTCAGGATGACGTTGCCCTTGCCGAAGAGCTCAATGATGATGTGGAACGACTTGCCCTCCACCGCAGCCACACCAAAGCACATGTCAATCGTGCGGTCGTGCTGGAGCTGCGAGACGCTGTCCAGACGCCACGCGCGCACCATCTTGCGCAGCCCGAGCGTGAACTGCGATGGGACCTTGGGCTTCTCGCGCACAAGATCCGTCAGATGCAGACGAAGACCGTTTTCGAGGAGCACCGTCTTTTTGTTTTCGCCGTGTCCGAACTTGAACAGAAACATCTTCTTTTCGTTGATGTCGTAGATGTTGAGGAGGCGAAGACCCACCAGCGTGGACTGCATCTCTTCCACCGAGGCGCGCACATCCAGTGCAGTCATGCGTGACTTGACCATTTTTCTGCTTGTGTACTGACAGAAAAAGGTGTGCTGTTGTAAAGTAGTTTGTTTTTTCTTGTCCTTGTTGAAAAAAAAAAGAACAAGAGCAATGTAAGTATGGTGTGAACCTGTTTAGAAATGGATTTGTGGAAGAGGAGGAAGAAAAGAGAGAGGGGCGTGAAGGGTGTGGAGGATGTTGAAGGACAGAAACACATAAAAAGCGTTTTTTCTTTTAGCTTCGCAGCAGAGAGCAAGTGTAGAGCAGGAGAAAAAAAGGGAAAACAGTCTCTTGTTTTCAGCACCTTGCGCCAAGATAATCTTTCACATTTATTTCGTATACAACATGCAAACACCAATGGCATCATCAACAGTAAACGACAGCGGTCCCCAACAGAACTTACCCAGCTTCAGTGCGCGTCTGCTGTTGTTGTTGTTTGCTGTGTGGCCGGCACAGGCCAGAGCTCCTCCAGCCGTTCCATTAGCCCCGTGACGTCCTCCTCGGTCATCCCAATCGCACACGCGACAACGAGCAGTGGGCACGCACATGGCGGCGCGTCCTGGTGCATGCCGTAGCTGCGGAACGTGCAGCCCGCAATCGTCGTGGCTGTCTCCGGTGCAGGGAAAACCACACGCGGCCCGGTCACGGCGGATCGGAACAGCTTCGCGCCGAACGCCTTGGCGTCTGCCGTGGGATCAGACGCTCCGCTCGTGGCTGAACGCTTCACATCGCGATAGTGGCGCATCGTCATGGCAAAGCTGATATCGTTGCGGGGGAGTGACCGCGCGTGGGGAAAGACATCGGGGCCGCAGGACATCGGCTTCTCGATTACCCCACCCGTCTCGTCTTCAAGACCGTCGCTGTCGTGCTCGCTGATGAGTTCCTCGTGTCGGGCTTTGGCGAAGTGCCGCAAGCGCTGCTGAAGCACGTCGCGCACAACGTAGCGCGCCTTCCACAGCTTGAGCATGCCCCGCTGACCCAGTGACAGGCAGGTCATGAAGAGGTCCATCGCTGGCGTCGCACTCGCACGTCCAGCGTACAACGCGGCCGCCGCGTGCACCGTGTCCTTGCTCGGCGAGGACAGCACGGCGCCACCAACGGGCACGAGGAAGTTTTTGTCCGTTGACTGCACGACCGCGTCGACGCGACCGAGCCTCTGCGCGGCGTCCAGACGCGACATAATGGCACGGCTCTGCACGCCGTAGGCATTGTTCACAATGTGCGCAATATCACGCTCCTTGCAGAAGCGGGCGATGGCGAGCGTGTCGTCTGGGAGGCGCGGCGCGAAGCAACTGGTTGTGGAGAGCACGCACAGGACCTTGTCACGGCCGCCAAGGGCGTCGAACGCCTCGGCAAGCCGCTCCACGCGCGAGCAAATGAAGAACGGGTGCGGACCCGGTGGCCCCGCCTTGTCATTCTTCTCACCCTCCGTCGGTGTCTTGGTCACTTTCTTTGTCTCCTTCTTCTTTGTGTCGGCACTCGCCTTCGCAGCACGATCAGCCGACGGACGCGGCTGTTGCGTTTGTCGCGGGGCCGCGTCAAGGGGCACCGCGTACGGCACGAGCCCAGCCGCATCAATGCACTTGAGCGCCGTCTTCTGATCAATACGCAGCCACAGAACATAGCGTGGCACAACTGTGTCGGCCCCGTTCTCCGTCTTCGCCTTGCGTGCCTCGACCTCGCGCTGCTTGGCCACACAACGCAGTGCCAGGGCAAGGGTCATGCCCGTGGCCATGGGAACCACCAGGGCCGCTTGAGTCGAGGCCGCGCCGGCCAGGCGCAGCACGTCCAACACGATAAGATTCGTGAGTTGGTACAGCAGCGACGAGCCTGCTGCCTTGGGCTGATCGGCGGTGAGGTCACCGGAGCGGCCAATACCGTGGGTGAGGTTGTAGTGACGGCGCCGTACGAGTCCGCAGACCACACGGCCTTCACGCTCGCCGCCACCGATGTGGTGCGCGAAGTTGTTCGTGTCCATGAGTGCCAGCTGGTGCATCAGCTGCTCAATCGCACTGTCGGGAAGGCCCTCGTGAGGACACCGGCGCTGCGCAACAAGCGAGCGCAGCACACCGTGGAAATGCCGTAGGGATTCGGCCCCGGCCTGGACGTAGCGTGGTATCACGAGGGACTCCGCCAACGCGATCGTTGTGTCGTCCATTTGTTCTTCGTATTGTTGTTGTTGTTGTTGTTCGAGCGTGGCTCTCCACGTGAACCGCCTATAGGGTAGAGCAAAACGAAGTGAAATGAAAGGAGGAAATAGGGTGGCGGATGATGATGAGAAGCGTCGACACTGGGATCAGTCGTAAGACTCGGCAAAGGCAGACAACACAGACGATAGCGATGCCGCGATGAGTGTGTGTGCGCGCGTGGATGTGCTCATTACAGTACAGATGTTGATACACACACACACACACGCACACACGCACATGTAGTCGTTGAACATGAAGTTTACGTGATCAACACCGCTGGCTGTCTCGATTCGAATGATGCGGTTCAGTGAATGTGCACCTGGAAATACCAAAAAGCATACACGCACCGAGGTGCGTATGGTATGGACGTTGTGCATCACTCGTGTTGAGCACCTAGTGCACTCACACATCTATGCGCTTGCAGAGACTATTGTTTTTTTTTTAGTATTTTTGTTTGTGTATTACGATCAGCCTTGCCACACAGCACACTTCTTCTCCTCCTCTCTCCGTTCCCATTCTTCAGCACAACACGCGAATCACCAAGTCATCTGGTCGTCTCTCCCTCTCGCCATGAACAGAGAGAGAGAGATACAAACGAGAGAGACCAGCCAAAAAAAAGAAGAAACCGACCAAAGTCACAAATCTGGAAGTGGGGGGGGGGAATGGGAGAGCCTCTGAAGTGCTTATCTATTGTTTTTTTTAAAGAGAAGGGATACGCACACCCTTTTACCTTTTTTTAGACTGTCAGGAGCATCACCGATGAACCACCAGCGCTGAGGACGGCGTTCTTGGCTCCGACCGCGGCGGCCGTGGCAGGCGCCGTCGACAGGCAGGCGAGGCCCTCACAGAGGGTCCCACCACCACGCACGTGCCGAAGCGCCGACAACGACGTGGAGGACGGCACCGAGGCGGCCAGCGCCTGAGAGTAGGACACGCCACTGGCTGCTCCTGGGGCCGTCACGGGCGCGTCACTCAGCGAGGCGACGTACAGCTCCGTGCCGCTCGCGACGAGTGCGAGATCGTTGGCACGCACCACAACGAGGGCTGACAGCTCACTGCGGTGCCCCTCCACGCCCGCCGCAACACCATGTGACGCTGCCGCTGCGCCGTGTGCAGGCGCCGACTCAGACGGCGCCGCCACACCCGCGTGTGCGTACGGTCCTGCGCTACCACTCGTGCTGGTGCTGGTGCTGTTGCTGGGATTGTGATGCTCACCATCCAGCATGGCGTGTGCGCTCGCACCAGTCACGGCGGCTGTGGGTGGGTAGGCCGAGGTGGGAGCGCGTGGCCTGCGCAGTCGCACGCAGCTGCTCTGCACGTGAATCGTGTGCGCAGAGACGTACGCGTCGTGACCGTCCGCCGCTGCCGCCGCGAGCACCTCGGGCGCGCTGGTGTCCGGCATCGCGGAGGCGTACCACCGCTCCTTGGCGAGGATGGAGCGGGTGGTGTGCTGCGGCAGGACCGCCCCACGTGCGATGGCCCACCAGCCAAGGCGCTGCTGCTGCTCGGCGTCGTGCGCGGCGGACGCGGTGGCGAGAGCGGCGCGGCCCACGCTGCTCGTCGACGGCGCGAGGAGACCCGTCGCCATCGCGCGCCGGGCGAGCGCAGATAGCGCGGGGCGTTGTGCGCCGGCTGCGGCTGCCGATGCGTTTTGACTGGCCGAGTTCTCGGCCGTGGTTGAGATTTGTGTGGCGCCGACCAGGACGATATCCATGCGACCGGTGCGAGCGTTGTACGACAGCGCCGCGTCGTTCACCGTGACACCGCGCTCATGAAAGCGCGCGCCATCGGCTGCCTTGCTGACGTTGAACTGAAACGCCGAGAGCTGGTACTCGTAGACAACGTGTGGCAGAGCGCGTGCGTCGGTCAGCAAAGCCTCACCCTCCTCCTGCTGCCTCTGCTGCATGGCGTCCAGGGAGTACGCACTGCCGTGACGGCTGTTGGCCCCCTGAAGCCGCGCGTGCTGCTCGTGCAGCAACCCAACAGAGCCGCCACGCACGCCACGCTCAATGTAACGCAGCGTGCCGTCCGACAGCACCAGCACCGCGGCGAGATCGAACGCAAAGGCCGCGTTGAAGCGCTCCGGCACGAGCACGCGGACCACCTCTGCGTGAACAAACGGCACAACGCAGGTCGCACTGCGCGAACGCTTCAGCGTGGCGAGACGCTGCTTCTGGCGGCTCTGCTCAAGCACGACAATCGCCTGCGTGCCAGGCGCGAGCGCGCGGTCGTCGTCGATGCTCTGAATGTCCACCACAAGTGCACACTGCGCCGTGCTCGCGACGACAAACTCCAAGCGACCAGCCGGGTCAAGCCCGATGCCGACACTGCGCACCACGTCCTGCACGGTGATCATGCCATTGCTCCACTCCTGCAGCGGGAACTCGCGCAGCAGCGAGAGACTGTCGCCGTCGGCCACGAAGATGCACAGGGAGCCAACGGTGGTGCCCACCACACCCAGCGCCGCCTCGCCACCAGGCAGCAGCCGCACGGACAGACACGTGACGTGCCCACTGGTCAGACGCAGTGGCGGCGCGCGGATCTTGGGAACCTGCCCCGCATTGTCAGCCTGGGCGATGTCTTGGCGTCCCGTCAGGAGGGCCTCCACAGCGTCGTGCACGTACTGAATCCCCTTCTCGCCCCCCATGGACGCGCACTCGCCGAGTCCACGGCCGCCATCAGCCAGCACCGCCGCCGGTGACGACGACGGGAACGGAGACGCGCCCTCAAACAATCCACCATCGCCGCCGCCGTGAGCGGGGAACCACTCGCGATCGAACCCGGCTGTGATGCTCGCGCCACCAGCTGCGACAACGAGCACGCCTCGGTTCAGGTGCACGCAGCCCACGCACGTCACCGGGTGTGGCGCGACGTGGTCACCAGACCGCTCCATGTGCAACGAGGCCAGCGGGGTCGCTGCAGGGAGTGGTGATGACACAGTGGACATCTTCCTTTTCGTCTTGATGCCTGGGTCTATTTTTTTTTTACGTTGTTACTTTCTGTCAAGTTTTTTCCTTCTTCTTGTTGTGCATAACAAAAAATTGGTGAACCAGTGGGAGATGACAAGAGAGACGTGTGGGTGTGTGCGGGTGGTGTGTGTGTGTGTGTGTTACAGCTACCTTTTACATAGTTGCCCATATCAGTCGCAGTTGGGAGACCGGTTCATTGAAGGGATAACCACCACGCACACACACAAATTGTGATGGAGCGTGAAGCAGGAGGGCCACTTGGCTTGCAAAATAGCTCCACAATGCGTGCTTCTGGGCGACAGTTTCACTTCTTTTTGTCGATGTTTCTTTTCCTGGTCATTCAAAAAAGGCCAAGCCTTCGAAGAAGACGAATCGGAAAAAAAAAGAAAACAAAAACTTCTGAAGAAACATCCGTAGGATCTGCCGGGTTTAATCCACTCGCTCTGTTGATGCGATCAACAGAGCATCGCAGCTCCCACTGAATAAAAAACAATCAGAAGAAGAAGGAGAGAGAAACAAAGAAAAAACATTATCTTTATGCTTAGAGGTTTTTGGATTTGGAGTTTTTTTTTTGGTCCGGTGATGCAAGCAAGTCAGTGAACAGAACTGAAAAAGATGAGAAGCGGAGAAGAAAACAAACGTGGTATGGGGACTGTCAGAGTTGTGAGACTGCTGCTCAAGCCACCTAGCTCACGTTCTCATTACTCTCCGTCTCTGTCTCTCTCTGTGTCCATTCGACTTGCTTTTCTCCGGCTTTTTCGGCGTTTTCGCCTTTACTTGAAGGTGCGGCCCTCGAGCACGGGGCGGGGAATGGTGGGGCCCTCCCAGCACAGGTAGTCGGTGATCTGCTCCTTCTCGGCCTTGACGTCCTTGATCTCCACCCAGTCGAACAGCTCCGTATCCGCGACCTCGGTCACGATCTCGGGCATGCCCTTGCCGCGGAACACCCAGAAGCCGACCAGGTCGTGCTGGGTCTCCTCGCCAATGAGCAGGGCCACGCCGAAGGCGTACTTGCGGGTGTGCTCCATGCGCTGGAACCAGCCGCGGACCAGGTTGGCCGTCATGAACTGCTTCGTGTTCTCCTCGTTGTACTTGTACTTGCACCAGAAGCAGGTGAAGCCCTCGGCGTCGAAGTTCTCGAAGAACCACGGGGCGGCGACCTTGCGGGTGTCGGTGTTGCTGTACTCGCGCTTGAAGGCATCGAGCACGAAGGAGCTGGTCGGGAGGGCATCCAGAGGGTTGGGCTTCTTTTTTTCCTCGACGGGCATCTCGTCCTCCTCCTCCTCGGCCTCCTTGGGCTTCTTCTCGGCCTTCTTGGCGGGCTTCTCTTCCTTCTTCTTCTCGGCCTTGGCGATGGGCTCGGGGCCAATCGTGGCGCCCTCCTCAATCAGCACCTCGACCACCTCAGGCTGGTGCATGACGGTGTTGTACAGGCGGTACGCGTTGCGGTACTTCTTCGTCATCTCCGCGCCAATCTCAGGGGACAGGCGGTAGATGCGCTGCAGGACAAACGCGACGGCCACATCAGCGATCGTCAGGCGCTCGCCAGCGAGGAAGGTGCGGGTCTCCAGCCAGAGCTCAAGGCCGACCATGGCCTCGTTCAGAGGGCCCTGAGGCTCCAGCGCTGGCAGCGGCTCTTCGGCCAAGATCGCGCGAACGAACGGCTTCGTGGAGGCCTCGAGCTCGCTGCTGGCGTAGTCCAGCCACATGTCCACCTCGGTGCTCTGGAAAGGCGTGGAGCCGTAGAGGTGGCGGCCGCTCTTGTCGAGGCGGCCAATGTGGCGCATGATGGCGTTGGATTCGAAGACGGTGGCGCCAGTCTCGGAGTCCTCGAGGACGGGGAAGCGGTGGCACGGGCTGCAGCGCTGGCCGTACGCCTCGGTCTCGTTGTCGACGCCCATGGTCGCGTGCTTCTTGGTCACCTCCACCTTGGCGAGGCGGGCGGCGGCAAACAGCTTATGGGCGCGCGCGTTCTGGGGCCGGGGGCAGTAGGTCAGCGTCAGCGTCATTTTTCGAGTGTGGGAGTTGGGGAGAGAAGGTTTGTGGTAGTAGAAAACGAAGGTATTCCTAACATGCGATGAGGCAAAGGTGGGATAGTCATGAATGAGAGAAAAGGAAAGGGAGAGAGGGGAGAGAGAGTGGAGAGTGAGCAGATCCGTGCAACGAACATAGTATCAAAAAAAGACGAAGCGAGAAAACTAAGTTATGCCAGCACAACACCAAAGTAGGCAAACAGGGAAGGGAGAAAGAGGAGCCCACGACGACGTGCTCCTTGCTGCAGCGCGTGAGGGAGCACGCGACCAAGTGATATCGCAGTCAGCAGTGGGTCCCACAGACAGAGAAAGAGAGAGAGCTGACACAACAATCGCGACGAGGTGGATACGCCACGCGTCAGACATGTGAAGGCCATCCGTTCTGCTTCTCCTCGCCAGTTTGTCGTGTCGACATCATGCGCTTTTCTGTTTTTGTTGTCTGTTTTGTTTGTTTTGGATTTATGTTAGGTTCGTTGCTGGAGAGAGAGAAAGTGCATTAGAACAAAGAAACATCTGAGCCCGATAGCAGGCAAACGGTGCTCACACAGGACTGAAGAACAAGAAAAAACCAAGCCAACAATCTGCCTTGACCAAAATTGAATCTTCTTCGCCGAAGGAAAACAAGAAGAGGGGAAAGAAATACACACGCCAAACAAAAATTGTGAAAGTAAGAAAAAAAGAAAGTGAAATAGAGTAAACAATACAAAACCATACAAAGACACAAACAGACACACACACACACACACACACACACACACACGATAACACTGCGGCATTACGAAAAGGAAAAAAAAACAAGAGAGAAAATGGACAATGATTTGGCTGGCTTCTCGCATACAGAGACAGAGAGACGCGTCAGCACGCGCAATCTCCTCGAATGGCATGTTGATTTTTTTGTTTTGTTTTGTTTAGCTTTGAAAAAAGCGATTTTGCGGTGTGTGCTACACACAAAAAACAACAACAAGAATAACACGTTCAACACCCCGATGAACGCGACGACATGACATATAAGAGCAGCACCGCCAAAGGTACCTGAGAAATGAACGAGAGAACAGTTCAGATCAGAAGAACAGAAAAAAAAAAGAAGAAGAAACAAACGGAGAAATCGGGCAACAAGCCTGCCACATTGGGCGATGGAGTGGTGAAACCACTGTGGCCGGACGCAAGTCAGCCCTGCGACACTTCCACGTGCTTCGTTTCTTGCTTTTGTGAACGTGGAAGAAGCGAAACGGAAAGAGAGAATAGGGCGGTGTGTGTTGAATACAACTAGACAATGACCAATCCTCACGCAACGCACACACACAAAAAAAACAGCAACAAAAGACGCATGCAGATGATTGGTGCAAGTCGCACTTTCCATGCCAGTGTGAGACGTCAGGCGTAAAGGTACAAGGGCGGTAATCACAAGAGGGAAAGAGAGTGAGAGTGAGGGAGAATGACAAAAAAAGATGATAGCAATCACGCTTGTCACGTTGACGTCATCTCTTTGCTTCCGTCACGGCTGACCGTCAGCTCTTGTTGTCGCCCGCAGCCGTCATCCCTGCCATGGCGAGCATCTGCTGCTGCTTCTTCACGTTGCGCATCAGTGCCTGGGCCTGGTAGTACGTGTCCATCATCTTCTTGAACTCCGCGAACGTCGCATCTGACGCCCACGGCTGCTCGCCGGCTGGGGCCGGCTCCGGCGCCGTGAAGCTCGGCACACCGGCACCGGCACCGGGCACAAACGCCGGTGCGTTGACGTTCATCGCAGACCGCGTCTGACTCGTGGATGTAGCGGCTGCTGCTGCTGCTGTGGTCGGCGATGGGGTCTGACTACTGTCGGTGGCGGTGCTCTCGTTGAACAGCGCTGACTCCTTACGACGCGTGAAGAGGGTCTGATGGGCTTGCGCGCCAGTCTTGTTGTTGTTGCGGCCGACATGCACGGTCTCCTGAGAGCCCGCGAGGCTGGGGCTGGAGTCGTTGTGACCGGGCGTGCGGTGGAGCACGGGACTCTTGTGCGACAGCGTTGGTGCCGGCGCCTGTGCGGACGGCGGGTGCTGTTGCTGCTGCTGTTGGTGAAAGCTCTGCTGCACGTTGCGCAGGACATCGCGCTCAGCCTCGCTGAGAGTGACCGGAGCCGTTGGCGCTACGGCTGTCGTGGGGGCTGTGGAGCCAAACACGATCGGGAAGGCCCCAGGGAACGGCGACGGTGCGATCGGCGGCGCTCCGCCAATAGAGAGACCACCGCGAGAGGGCGAGTTGGAGTGACTCACGTTGGACGACGCGATCGTGGACGGAATCGCCGTCGCACCACCCGCGCCGCTCCTCTGCGACGCCGGCACAAAAGGCGCGGCCGTGGCTTTGAGCGTGTGGTGGTTTGGTGTGGCCAACGGCGTGTGGCTGCTGCTGCTCGTCTGCACAGTGGGTGCGGCAGCAGAGCTAAATTGGGGATTAAACAACGTAATGCGATTGGTCGCGGCGGCGATGAGCACCGCGCTCTGATCTACAACGGGTGCCATTGGCGATGACAGAAACGACGCCGGCGCGGCGGCCGGGGTGCTATGAACGCTTGGAGGGTAGAACATCTGCTGCTGCTGGTTGTAGGCCTCCTCGGCGAGCTTCTGCTGCTTCAGCTGATTCAGCAGCACCAAGATAATCTGCTGCACGTACTCGCGACGGCGGGAGATGGTGGCGGTCTCTGTGGACGCGCTCTGCCGACTCGCCTGCGGGATGACGCGGGTGTGCTGCACGAGTTCGCGAATCAATTCGAGCGTGGCGGGCGTGACCTCCTCGCGCTGGCACAGCTTCACAAGCTTCTCGTACAGCTCCACCTCCGCAGACGCACCGAGGGCCGAGTCACCTGCGGCGGCGGCGGCGGCGGCTGCGGTTGGCTCGTTTTCAGAGGCCACCTTGGCATCTGTGTCCTCTTCCGCCGCTACGGCCGCCGGTGTGGAGGCTGGCTGTGGTGGTGGTGGTGGTGCCGCCGCGTCCGTCGCGTGGCTAGCACCCGATTCCTCCTTCTCCTTGGCGGCTTCCCTAGCAATCTGCCCGGCGGCATGCGCGGAGCGGTCCTCACCACGGCAGTAACGCAGGAGCAGGTCCGTGATCTCGTCCATCACACTCTGCACGCGCTCCGCCTCAGCCGCCCTCGTGCTGTCGTCACCGGCTGTTGCGGTGGCCTCGTCCTGGTCGTCTGCCGCCGCGGCACCACGGGTGCGCATCGCACGCAACGCCTGCACGCTTTTGTCGGCCGTCACGGTCGTGACCACGGCTGGTGCAGGCGCAGGCACAGCAGCAGCGGGCTTGCCCTTGTTCTTCTTGCGCGCCACGGCCACGTGCGTGGAGTCGCCCGCCGCACCGGTCTTTTTTGGTGTCTTCTTGGGCTCCTTCTTGGGCTTCTCTGCCGCGCTGGCATCCGCGGTGACGACGGGGGCCTCTGGCTTTGTGGCCTCGGCGGGCTTGTCCTCGACGGGTGCCGGTGCGGTGCCGTCTGTGCTCGTCGGCTCTGGCTCTGGCTCAGTCGCCTTCTTCACGGGCGTCTGTTTCGCGGAGTCCCCAGCCTTCTTCTTCTCCTTCTTGACGACGGTGGTGGACTGAACGGGGCCCGCCGCGCTCTGCTGCTCACGGTGCGCGCGCAGCACCTCTGCGAGGCTCTCAGCGGTTGGTCGCGTGGCCGAGGTGGTGGCGCTGCCGTCGTTCTTGGGCTTCGGCGTGGCGTGGGACTTGGGTCGTGCGGCGGACGCGTTCTTGCTGCTCGCGTTGCGGTTCGCTGGGGTCGGGGTGGCCGTCGCGGAGGAGGACGCCGGCTGCTCAGCTGTCTGCTCATCGCGGAAGTTCCAGATCGCGCTCTTCTTGTTGAAGCGCAGGGCAACCATCGCGGGACGCTCAGGCTCCTTCTTGTCCTCATCCTCGGCACCCGCGTCAGGCGCGGGAAGCGGTGACTCACGCGGCGTGTGTGCTGCGCGGGCGTCGCTGCTGTGCGTCGGGGCCGCGGCCGGCTTCACAGGGAGCGGCGGGACGGCAGTTGCGGTCTGATCAGCCTGAGGCTTCTCGCCGTTGCTGCTGCTGTCATTGTTGTTGTTGTCCATGGGAACAGAGGCTGACAACGCAAGATTCTGCTTGTGTGTTTGCAAAATAACAAAAAAATGATGGGGCAATGATAAAAGGAAAAATAAATCAACAACTCAAACAGACAAATCAAGGTGAAAGTGTACGTGAAAGGGGGGTCTACTTCTAGGTTCAAAGAGCTATACAGTTAGAAGCAGGAAAACGTGTGTGTGTGAGAGAGAGAAAGAGGGGTATGAGGAGAAAGCAAATACGAAGAGGAGGAATATCACAGAGGAGAGAGAGAGAGAGGATTTTGGTCTCTTGCACTCCCGCTCATAGCGAGTGAAGCGATATCAGAGACTTTTGGCTCTCTCTTCTCTCACCTCTTCCTCCAGAATACAACAAGCAGGGAGAGACACAGGAGAATGAAATGTGAGATGCCGTACAAGCGTGACGATGCATCTCGCAAAAAAAAAAAAACAAGATGCGGAAGCCATCAGAGCACTGCTTTGGCCGTGATGCCAGGCCTTTGCTTTGTTTTGTTTACTGTTCTAGTGCGATGCACGTCATGCGTGATCAACGTACGATTGCGAGACAAGAAGGAGAAGAGGAAACAGATCCTGAGACCCACACCCATACACAGCAAGATTCGAGACAAACAAACAAACAAACAAACAACGCTGACAAATAACGACGATAGCTGGTATCACAAAAATAGCGATAACAAACAACACATACAGACGCGGGGCCAGGTGTCTACTCTGAAGCCGTCGGTTTACGAGGAAACATCCACGTTTTCATTCATCTCTTCATCGTCCTCGTCGTTGAGGATGGTGACTCCACTCGCGTTGCTGCGCACCAGCCGCGGTCGGCGTGGTTGATCAACGATGCGGCGCAGCTTCACCCGATACGCATCGGCGTCACCGCCCTGCGACGACTTCTTTCGGCGCCCTGACTCTGTCGACGACGATGACGAGCGCGAGGACGTCGCCGATGAGGCCGAGGATGAGGAGGAGAGGAAGGGGAAGTCGCCGCCGTTGCGGAGCTGCCTTGTGCGGAGGTACTGGGCCCGCGTCAGGGTGAGCGCTTGCGGGGGACGCCTGAGCGGGAGGTTACGACGGCCCCACGCGAACATGTCGATCAGCGTGCCGATCTTCGTCGCCTTGGTCCACTGCTGGCGAAGGCTGCTGACCGCCCACTGCGCCAGCCGTGATCGCAACGAGGCGGCGGTCTCCACCTTGTTGTTGAGCGAGAACGGCTGCAAGTGAAACGCACGCTGGTGCAGACTGCTGGGCAGCATGAGGGTGTAGACACCCAGCAGCGGCCGTAGCGGGTCCGGGTGATGGCGCCGAAACGTAATGAAGAGCGACACCTGCGCGATTTCCATCTCCTCCACGCGGAAGTACGTTTGAATGGTGCCGGTACCCGCGTCCGATCCACCCGACCCACCACTGCCACCGCTGCCACTCCCACTGCCGGCACCGTTGTTCGCGCCATCCGCATCCTCGCCAGCACCACCGCCACCCCCTGCGCCGCCACCACCGGCCGCACCGCGACGCCCCACCGTGTCGACGCCCTTCTGCGTTTGCACGGACGTCGTGAAGCGCGCGCGGAGTCTCCGGCGGCGACCGGGGTTGTTGTTGTTGTGGCCACCGTCGTCGCCGGAGATCGCTGCGGGCCCTAAACCGGCTCCCGCGACGGCCACGGCGAGTGCCGCCACGCCGGCCTGTCCGTCAATGAGGCTGTCCACGACGTGTCGCACAAACTCTGACTGCGTGGTGAACTCACTGTCTGGCACAGGGGCGGAGGCAACGGTGCGTGTCGTGGCTGTCGGCGAACTCGCTGGGAAGACCTGCGTGGTACTTGATGCACCGGCGGGGCTGGCCGTGAGTGGCGAGCCCACCAAGGCGGCGGAGGGGCCGATCGTTGCGGAGGCGAGCGCGGCGGGCATGCCGACCAAACTGCTGTTGATCACGATACTGCTGTTCGCCGTCATGGCATTGCTGCTGGTGTTGTTGTTGTTGTCCTCGCGTACACTCGCGGCACCCACTGTGCGCTGCCTCTGGTGCTGCTGGCGCACGCTGCGACGCACGGCATCCGCCACAGGTGAGAGTGTAGCGCGTGTCCGCCGCACCTCCTGCAGCACTTGCGCGATCCACGTGTCGGTCAGCACCAGGACAAACGGCGTGAGAGACACTTCCAGATTCGATATCCGCATCAAACCATCGGCGAACTTGGTGAGCTGTACGCGCATCTCCACGTCGTGGCGCTCGCCAAGCGCCATGGCCTCATCCACCGCGCTACCTTTCAGGAGGGACCACGCGCTGCCCACCGCGTTCTTGGCCGCGTCTGCGACCTGATGGGTTGCGGCCGACCACGTCATCTTTGCCGACTCTGCTCCGAATGCGCCGCTCGCGCTTGTCCCACCACCAGCACCACCTCCAGCGCCGGCCGTACTGCCCCAGTGACGCGTACGAAGGATGGACGGACGGCGCGTGAAGCCAGCGTCGCCTGCACCACCACCACCACCACCCACACCGCGTGTGCCGGGTCCAGCCGCAGAGAGAGGCGAATGGGGCCGCGAGTAGCCACCAAACTTGGTCCGCGGCGTGGCGGAGCCTTCGCGCCCCACGCTGCCGTTTCCGCCGGCGCCAGAGCCGATGTGACTCGCGCCACCACTTGCTGCGGCAGCGCCGGGCGGCGACGCCAAGGTCCACGGGCGCCGGTGCAGAGAGCTGTTCAGTGACGCCATCTCATCCTCCTCTGGGGCGGGTGTGGCGGCGGCACTCGGCACAGACACTGCCGCTGTGGTGGTGGTCGCAGCCGAAGCAGCGGTGCTGGCACTGGTGTTCTCAGCGGCCTGGGGTGGCAGCGCGAGTCGGGCACGGTAGAAGAAGACCTGCCGCGCGACCTCGTCCACCATTTGAATCTGGTGGACGGCGAGATCCACGTTGGTCACGTCATCCGCCACGAGCCAGTCCAGCTGCGCACCCTCCACGACGAGTGTGTGCAGCAGCACACCACGGGATGCCGGCACGGACGACGTCGCCATCTCCGCACCCGCCTCACCACCACCACTACCACCACCACCAACCGCTCCGCTGTTTTGCCGCGTCGAGAAAGAGCCCGTTGTGGTTGGCGTCAGCGGAAGGTTCTCAATGACGACTGAGCTCTGCTGTGACGCGCTCGATCGCGAGAGGTGACGTTGCCAGAGATCACCGCCCGCTGCCGCAGACGAGGCGGAGGAAGAGGAGGTCAGCTGTCCCTCCATGACCCACGCAACACTCAGGTAGGAGATGAACAAGGACTGCATCCGTGATGTGCGCCAGAGATCACCGGCGTTCAGGAGCGGCACGTGCGCGTCCGTCACGAGGATGGTCGCACCCGACTGGTCGGCGCTGGTGAAGCCACGCACGTGAAAAGGCAGGTGCCCACGTGCACCCGCGGCTGCGCACACCGTGCCACCACGCGCGTTGGACTCCGCCTCGCCAGCGCGACCGGCAGCCATGTCGGCGCGACCGCTGCGTTCGCGCGCCTGCTTTTCGCGGGTCGTGAAGGCCTCGTTTTGTGTCTTGAACGGGTTGTAGTACGCCTCGTCGTCGCCCTGATGAAGCGTTGTGCAGCGGTTGACGTGGCAGTCGCCCTTGGAGAAGTCGACCTCGAACCACATGCCCTTGTAGCCCACCATGTGAAGACGCAGCACACGCTCACCCTTGCTGTCCTCCCACATGAAGAACTGATTGCGACAGGGCTGGATGACGTTGCGGCGACGGCTGCCACGCTGGCGCACCATGACGGTGCTGTGCAGACAGCGGTTCTGCACACGAATCTGCGTCGCGCGCACGGGCTGAACGACAACCGCCAGGACGTTGTCAGCGTTCTGCACAGAGACGGCCACGCGCCCTGTCACAACCGCGTCGGCCAGGAACGGATCGTACGCTTCGACAGCCGACGCAGAGAAGGTCGTGGGTGGCCGGAAGATGGTGAGCTGCCCACCGTAGAGCACGGCCTGGCGCTTGAGGTACGGGCGTGGCGCGGCCCACAGATTGAAGGTCGCCTGGCCGGGACTGTCGATCACAACCGGATCCGTGCGCTGGCACTCGTAGAACTTGGAGAGGTCCTTGTGCTGCACGGCGTGATCGGTGATGGACGTGACGGTGGGCACCATGCCCGCCAGCTCCTCGCGCAGGGACAGACTGTTGCCAGCGACGGTGCCGATGCAGCTGACGTGGTGCTCACCAGGCGCTAGCAGGACCGACGTCGCGGAGGAGAGCACGCCAAACGTTTCCTTCCACGTTTGCTCGGCCGCCGCGGTGGCGGTCAGGTTGCTCGTGCTGTGGCTGTCCGCTGCCCGCTGCGCCTGACGCTGCTCCAGCTTGGTGCGCAGCTTTGAGGAGGTCTTGATGGCCTTTGTGAGTCCAGGGCAGTCGAAGAAGAGACGAAGCTTCTTGTTGGTCCGGTTGACGATGATCCAGCGCGGGGTGATGATGAACGTCATGGGTCGCCCCTCACGTGCGTTCGGCAGCTGCACCGCGTAGTTGCAGCTTCGCGTGAAGCCAATCGTGCTCTGGACAGATTCGAAGACGCCCTTGGAGCCGACGTCCATCGCGACGCCACCGGACCACCGTGCGTCGAGCCCAACCTTGAGGAACACCTGCGTAAAGTCCTGCAGGCGCACGCCGAGCAGGAACGGGGTGCCTTGCGAGGGGATGATGCCCGTGTCGCGGTTCTGGCCTGCACACAGTGCGCGCGTGATGATGCTGTCCGTCATGAGCACGGGATACTCTGTGTAGTTGTACACCCAGAGCGCGGCGGAGAGGATGATGGTGCGGTGCAGCACGGCGACCTGCACGTAAAACGTGTGGCCGTTCGAATCGCGCAGCGGCAGCAACCGCGGGTGATGCTCAACCGCGTCGTCGAGCGAGCTGATGATCTCCACGACATCTTCAGTGTGGATGAGGTCACCGGTGCACTGAGAGAAGGACATAGCCAGGCTCAGGCCACCCGTGTAGTCGCACTGAAAGACGGGGATGGCAGCACGGTGCGGCACGTGACGGTGCGTCGCGAGTGTGACGAGACGACGGTAGCTGCGCTGCTTGTCGTTCAGTGAGCGTGCCTCGAGCGCTGTGGGCGGCAGCCACGGCTCCAACAGCGTCGCGTCCGTCACTGTCTGTGGCCCAGCGCGCGCGTCGAACTGCCAGGCTCCCACGCTGATAGGCACGCCAAGGTGGTTGACGATGCTGGTGCGAGGGTAGAGGTAGATGAAGTTTGACAGGCTTTCAGCAATACGTTTCGTCACGACAAAGAAGGTCAGCGGTCGCATGTCCAGGCCCTGATCATCGCGGCAGCCAGAACAGGCAGCAGTCGTCGTCGTCGTCGTTGCCGTTGCCGCTGCCGACGACGTGCCTGCTTGCGTCTCGTTGAAGGCGTCACCGTCGAGCGGAGGCCCAGTCGCCACGTCCTCGATCGGCTCCAGCTGCACGAATCGGCCACTCTGCGCGCGCTGTGTGTTCAGCTTGGTCTCGTAGACGATGCGACGGCCAGAGTGGCTCGCCTCCAACTCCACGCGCAGCACCACGTGTAGGCAGCGTGTTGAGAGGGGGAGCTGCTGGCCCGGGGCGACCGTGACGGTTGGCTTTGCGGCAGCGGCTTGTGCCGCGGCAACCGCAGCGGGGGAGTCCTTGGTCATGTACCGTCGGCGACTTCGCAGGCGATGGGGTTGGACGGTGGTGGCGGCGGCAACACTGCCCTCCGCACCGTTGGCGTCGCCCGCATCCTCGTCCTCGTCACCGTCGCCATCGTGTCCGTCATTGTTGTTCGCCTCTTCGTCCCCATCTTCGCAGACGCGGATGAGGACTGGAATGCCCGTTTCATTGCGAATGGCGTGTTTGGCGTAAATGCGGACAAGGAGAAGACCACCCGCGTCGCCGGCGGTGGGGCTGCTACTGCTGCTACTGCCGATGGTGTTGGCGGTCGTCTCACCGCTGAGGTGACTGGCAACCGTGCGCGACGCAAAGGTGTCTGCTGTTGGCGATCCAGGTGCGGCGCTGCCACTCGCGCTGACGTCACGCCGACGCGTCGTCACGGTCGCACCAGGCGGCGCATCGCGTCCCGTGTCGTCGTCACCTTCTGTGATGTCCGCCTCCTTGCCAGACTCGGCTGGTCGCCGTGCATTCCCCTCATCTCCGCTACTGCGCGTTGTTGGCAGTCGCCACTGGGGCAGCACGGTGTACGTGTCGCCGCTGAGCTGCTCCGCGTACCAGTCCGCCGCATCGCTGCCACCACCGCCGCCGTGCTCATCCGCGCAGGACAGCACGACGAGGGCATCCCCAATCACCAGACCCGTCGCACTGCCGTACTGCAGCTCCGAGGCCTCAACACGCGTCTTGGTGAGGTCGAGTGCGCGGCCTTGGGCGTTGAGTTCAAAGCGATGGCGGGTGCGGGACCACTGCACACAATCGCCTGCCAGGAGCGAGATGAAGGCGTCGTGCACGCGCTTGTAGGGAATGAGAACGTCCACACTGTGACCTGGCTGGATCAGCAGGACCCGCCCGTCGTCTCGCGTCGCGTCGCGGCCCCACACGACCGCACTCGCGCTGCCACCCACCTCTGTCCCGCCGGTCATGCCGCTGGCGTCCAGGTAGTGGTTCGTGCGGCGGCTGTGACTCTGCGTGGCGCGGCTCACGGCAGAGGCCGTCACCTGGGAATCGAGCTGCTGTCGGCTCCAGGCGGAGCTCTCAAGGACGCCCGCCGTGCCGGTCGGCGAGCTCACGTGTGGGTTGAGGCTGGGCGGCGGTGTCGCGGAGGACGGGCCGCCGTCGCGCGTCGTGATGAGCAGGAAGAGCGCGCAGCTGTAGGCGTTGTGGAAGCGGTGCGTGGCGGCCCCGGACGAGGGAAAGGGACTCGTGCTAGAGTTGACTGTGTAGGGCGACATGATGGAGGAGCCGAACTCATCGTCGTCCTCCGCGTCTGCGCTGGTGCCAATGTAGGCGTGGCGGACTGGCAGAGGCGCGGGGTTCGGGAGGGGCGGCGGCGGCGGTGGCCGGTGCACCGTATCCGTCCGTCGTGCGCCGGTGATGACGTCCTCCTCGTCCTCATCCACATCGACATCCTCACTCTCGTCGCCATGCGAGTCCTGTTGTTGTTGGTGGGGCACCAAAACGGGCAGGTTCATGTCCTCTTCAGGGACTGGCGCTGGCTGCGTGGGCAAGTTCGCCTCCACCGCGGCGACGGCTTCGGCCATGACGCGTGCCGCGTCGAGTGCCTCGTCATCGGCACCCGATTCCTTGGCGTCGTCCCCTCCCTGGTCGGCCTCCTCGCCCCGTGCGGCGGCTGCGGCTGCGACGGCAGTCTGGAAGCTCCTGGCGAAGAGAACGACGTGCGCGACGGCGAAGCGGACCTTGAAGAGGACCAAGTGCGAGAACTGCACTTGCACGCCATCGGCTCGCAGGGATGTGTGAATGTTTGAGCTGTGCCGGGCGACGGAGGAGGTGCGGGACCAGAGGAAGGCGGCTGAGGGCAGCATCACGGTGTCCCAGCGTCCCTTGCCGTACACCTCGAGCCCGAAATCCTCGTTCTGGGCGTGCAGGGTGCTCGTGTGGGCCGAGGTCGTGGTGCGGCGCACCAGCACGCCATGTGCACGCGCCCGCATGAGAGGGTAGCGCGGGTCACTCAGCGTGATCTCCACCAGCGGCACGAACATGGCGAGTGAGGATGTTGTTGTTGTTGTTGTGGCGTGCGTGGCGGTGGCCGCGGTCGTCGCGGGTTCCGCTGCAGCTCCGTGGCCGCCCAGCCCCATCGTTGACGACGCCTGCCGAGACGTTGGGGTGTCTCCCAGCAACGTCTCGGTCGCCTCTCGCTGATACGGGGACAAGGGGCTGGTGCCGCCGCCACTGTTGTCGTCGCTTGCACTGACTGCACCACCACCACCACCACCACCAGCACCACTGCCGCCGGTCCGAGCGTCACGCGAACCACCCTGGCCATCGGCGCCAGACTCGCGATCCGCATCGCCGTCGTCAATCCACGAGCTGGCCATCGCCGCGGGCGACAGCTGCCGCCATGCCAAGGCTTCCTTGAGGCGCCGCGCAAAGAGCTTCTCAGCCTCTGACATACTCAGCAGCTGCAGGTAGCGCACGAG
Source organism: Wallacemonas sp. MBr04 (assembly GCA_030849635.1). Classification (NCBI taxonomy): domain Eukaryota; phylum Euglenozoa; class Kinetoplastea; order Trypanosomatida; family Trypanosomatidae; genus Wallacemonas; species Wallacemonas sp. MBr04. The sequence goes on along the minus strand of JASANR010001435.1, from coordinate 15,173 downwards.
CTCGCCCCACTCGCTGGCAAGGCCACCGCACTGCGCCATGTCATCGCGCGTCACGTCCAGCACGAGTGCGTCAATGGACAGGGCGTGGTGGGCGCCATCGCTGCTCATCACAGTCAGACTCGTCGGCGCGAGCACGGTGCTGTACGTGGCGCGGGACGGCCCGTCGCCAGCAAACGTCTCGAGCTGCATTTGCTCAACGCGAATGTCGTTGCGCTGGAGCTGCCCGCCGCACAGCGCGGCCCAGCCTTCCAGCCTGAGCGAAGCCCGAAGACGACGCGCCGTGTGTGTATCCTGCTGCGCGACCTGGAGCGTGCCAACGTAGAGGTGCAGGCGACGCGTCACAGGGACGGCCAGCGTGCCGGACTGTGCGGGTGCTGCGAGGGACGCTGTCTTTGGCAGTGACGGCCGGCGGCGCGACGCCGATGGCACACCGCCCTTTGCACTCGTGCTGGTGGGCGAGCGACGGCGACCAGCGTCTGCCGCGATCGCGGCCACACGAAGGCGTTTTCGCCACGAATTTGGACGCGCGCGTGAGCTCCACGAGGATGGCTCGCCTCCGTCCGCCTTCTCTCCTTCCCGTGCCTCACCATCATCACCTTCACCGTCCTCATCCGTGTGGTTGTTGTGGTCATCCCCATCATCATCGGCGTCGGAGGCGGAGCTGGAGGACATGTCATCATCCGCAAAGAAGGTGATGCGGACAGTTTCACTGCATGTGATGTAGCTGCCCTCACTGAGTGCGACAAAGGGAACCAGCGCGGCCGCCACGCCTCCGCCCTCCGCATCCGCCACGGCATCACGCAGCCGAGACGTCCAGGCAGTCGTTGGCAGGCGAAACGTGCCATTCTCGAACGAGACTGTCATGTGCGACTCGACGACCATGAGCAGGCGCGCAGAGGCGGGATGCCCCGGCCGCAGAACAGTCGGGTCCACCGTCACGGAGTGTCCAGCAAGGTCGACAACAAGATGATTCGTCGCCGCGTTCGAGAAGCACAACACCAGCCCGTCACGGGAGAGGAACAGGTCGTGGGTGACCTGCCACGTCGGGCTCACGACGCTCTCGACGTGAAGGGCACCGCGACGGCCCGTCAGGGTGGACGCGGGTGAGGTCTGGCCGCCAGTTATGTGGATAGCCTCACGAGTGCCGTCGTCGTGGCGGTGCTGATTGCGACGTACTGGGAACTCGTCAACGTTTCCCTTGGGTGAGATGCGCTCAAGCGATAAGGACGACCCAAGCACCGCCGTGCCCGACAGATCGTCTGTGCTGTCTCCGTTGACAGCCGGTGCACGCTTCAGCACCCACGACGGCGCGGCGTCCTTGCGCACCGTGAAGGCTCTGTGCCAGGTGGCGGCGGCGCTGGAGACGGCCCTCACCGGGGCCTCAATGTAGGACTTGAGGAATGTCAGCACCGCGTCCACCCGTGGCTCCAGCCAGAGGCTCTCCACCCGCACGCCCAGCTCGCCTGCCGCGCAGAACTCGTGCACAGGGCACGACTGAGACGATGCCTGCACACCACCACTACTACCAGCATCAGCAGTACCACGAGATGTCTGGCGTGACGCTTCACATGACGCTGGGGTCTGCGGGATATACATCTCGAGGCCGTTCACTTGCAGCATCTTGAGCGCGTAGCGAGGGTGCAGCACGGCGCAGGACAGCAATGCAAAGGACCAGGCGTCGCCAAAGTTCGTCACCTGTGTCCCCTTCAGGGCCACTGTGAACAGACTCGCGAGGGCGTTAGAGGTGGCGTGACTTGTGGTGAGCACCGTACGAAGAGCCTCCTCTATGTTGGGCAACACACCACCCTGACTGCTCGTACTCGTGCTGTTGTTACCAGTCCGTCGCGTCTTGCTCGCGGTGTGCGATGGCGAATGCACGGTCCACACACGTGCGGCGTGGGCGTGGAAGGCGTCCTCGTCGACAGGCCGCTCTAGTGAGATGCAGTACAGCGCCGCATCATTCACCACGACGACGTATCGTGAGTGCGGCGTGGTGGTAGCTGCTCCTGCTCCTGCTGCTGCTGTTGGCAGCGTCGCACAAGACGAAACACGCGACGGCAGACCCGGCCCCGACGCCTCGTTGCTTGCACCAAAGAGTGACGATGTCGGTGTGGTGGGGCTCATCTCTGAGATGGGCATCGGGAGCAGATCGGGGCTGTTGCGGTCTTTCACGGGTGGGCGGCGCTCCAGCTTCAGCAGTGCGATCTCCTCGGCCAGTCGCGGGATGTGGCCGTAGAAGGCGGCGCGCGTCATCGGCCGCAAGCGGGCGGTGGACACGCTTCCCTGCCGACTGCGCTCCACCCGCGTCTTGGCGTCGCTGTAGTGGCGCAGCACGCGCCGGAGTCGCTGTGCCAGCTCCAGCAACAGTGCGCACGTGGACGTGGTCAGCAAGATCAACACGGGCGCCACCACCACCTCGACGCCGCCCTCCGACTCGTCCGCAAGCGGGGCGGTCGCTCCTCGGGTACTTTGCACACTCAGCCGCGGAAGCACCACGCGCGGCGCCATCCTCCGCTCAGTCGGTGAGACCGGCGAGGACGGCGCGGTCGGCACAGGCGTCGGAGCTGCCGTCGTGGCGAGAGAGGCGGCCCCGCTGACGTTGTTGAAGTGACTATACGGACGGTGCTGCTGCTGCTGGTGGTGATGGCGCCGTCGTCGCCGCTGCCGACCAACTTGTGTCTTTTGCGGAGAAATCTCCACCCGCCCATCGCGGATCTCTAAGAAGCTCACGTCGCTGTACGAAACGTCACGCACCACGCACGTCAGTGCCGCCATGGCGCGCTCGCAGCAGTACGAGAGCCAGTGCACGGACAGCTCTGCACGGCGCACGACAAAGCGGAGGCGAGGCTCGCTGGTGCTGGTGGTGGTAGTGGTGCCCGCCCGTGTTTCACCCAGTGCTGGCGACGACGGCGAGGAGCCCACTGAGCCCGCTGAGGGTGAGACGACGCTGGCGACCTCGTCGATGCCCTGCGCCAGGGCCAGTGCGCGACGGCGACAGTGAATCGCATCCATGAGCCACGCCTCCTGTTCGGCGCGCACCTCGGAGACCTCGTTCAGTCGGGCCAGGGCCTCGGTGTTCTGCATCTCCACCAGCACCGCCTCGCTCAACTGCACGTGCAGGCTGTGCAGCGCGAGCACCTTGTCGGGGCCAGGATCGGCGCCGCTGTCCTCGCTGCCGTCCTTGCTCCTGGCTGCCATGGGGCCACTGCGCCACTCCAGGCCTGGGCTGTGCGACGCAGACGCGCCGGCAGGAGATGACCACGGTGGCGACGGGCACAACTCCAGAATGGCGTAGCCGTCATCGGCAAGCTGTCGCAGCATGGGCAAGCCGCGCTGGGGTGCGAGTGATGATGCCACCGTGCCGTCCATGTCGGACTGAAGGGAGCGATGCACGATGAGACTGAGATGCGGCAGCGCGAAGCTGTTGCACCCCGGCTCCATCCCAAACCGCGCGCCACGCCAGAGTGCCACGGAGCATCCCAGCGAGGGGATGTGCAGTTCAACTGGGGCAAAGCGCAGGTCGAGGAGAAAGCGGCGCGGCTTGGGCGGTGCTGTGGACTGTTGTTGTTGTGGTGGTGTGGTGGGCAGGCCTTCCGCGCGTTTGGTGTCTTCCTTTCCAAAGAACGTGAAGAGGGTGCACCACGCTGCGAGGTCGCCGTTCGTCACGACCGCGGCGAGTGATGGCGTCCCGACAAAGCTGTCCTCACCGCGCGGCCGGCACCCGGTCAGGGAGACCATCATCGACTCGTCGGCGACGCCGTTGTTGAAGGGCGGCCGCGTGTCGTTTGTGTAGAGAAGCTTGACCAGCATGTGGGTGTCATCGTCACACTCCTTTGCGAATGTGGCGCGGCGCCGCTCCACGTTCCCCAGGGGCCTCTGCCCAGGCGAGGCGAAGACAGGACTGGACTGCCCATTCGGCTCCTCGTTACCGCTGCCATCCGCGGCGACACCCGTGCTGCAAGCAATGCGGGGCAGTGAGGCGACGCCGCTGAGCTCGACACGCGTGCAGCAGTCGTGGTTGGAGATGTCGATCGCACACCACGACACGCAGCTATGCAAGAACAGCGGTGCCACGCTGCCGTCACCCCACATGTAGTAAAGCTCACATCGGGAAAAGTGAATGGACATGCTGAGGTCACCGGGAAGAACAGGCGAGGAGTACGGTCCGGCAAAAGCGGGGGCGGTGGGATTTGGTGCGGCCTCCGCGGTCAGCCGCGCTTTCATACCAACGGCAGCCACACGAGCCGACCGTGGCGAGCGTGGTGGAAACTCGCGGCCGCGACTGACACGGCTGGAGAAGTGGATGCGTGAGCCAATGTTGCGCAGCCGCCACAGTCCCGCACCTGACGTGTTGAAGTGGTCCCAAAGCGTTATCACCGTGGGCAAATGGAGCACCACAGCCTTGTCGGCCACAGCGAGGTTCAGCAGGAGGCGATTGTAAGGGAACAGAGCCATGTCCTCCAGTGACGGCGGCATAATATGCAGGCTCACAGTCGCCGTGCTTCCTCGGCGCATCGGGAAAAGCCCCAGTGGCGTGTCTGTGTCCTCATGAAAGCCGTCCAGTCCGTCACCCAGTTCCACATCCACGTACATCTCCTTGTCACGGAAGCGCTTCAGGGACACTTTCACATCGCCGTTGTCGTGGGCGACAATTTTGAGTTTGCGTAGCGGATTGTCAGTGGGCACGGCGGACTCACAGGCGCAGAGATGCAGCGCAGCGTAGCTGACCGAAACGGTCCCGCACAAAGAGGGGATCTTGCTCTCGTTGGTGTCACGGAGTTGCACGCGGGGGTCCTCGTTTTTGAAGATGGCCAGCATGACCAGGTCAAGCAAATGCTCTGCCGTCACGCACAGCTTGTCGTTCAGGGTCAGGTCCACGTTGTTCACATCAAAATGAAAGGCCAGGCCATCGTCAACAATCGCACCGGCGTACGGGGAGGTCTCAAGAAAGCCATCAGCCCAGACAATCAGTTCGAGGTCGGCCTCGGAACAGTTGGCAGCGGATGTGGCCAGGCCACTCGAAGTCATCTGGATGCGCCAGCCGTCGCCGATTGTCGCGCAGATATGCAGCATACGCAGCTCCAAGTCGAGGAAGGAAATATGCGGTAACAAGACTTCGACCGACAAGGGTGTCTTCTCTTTTTTGGCAGCTCTCGCTTTCGCCTTGACACTGTCATCATCGTCACCGTTGGTGGTGGTGATGCTTTGCAGCTCCGTTTTGGCGTCAGAGGAATGCGACTGAAATGCTTGAAGAACGCTCAGTTTGATAGACAGCAGTGTTTCCTTGATGTACTCAATGGCCTCGAGGTTGTCTTCGACGCGAACATTGCCTTGCACAAAAACAACCGCATCTGCCTGCTTTTCACCACCTGGTCGCACCACCAAGGTGTCCGCGTAGGCCACTGCATTGCCGTGAGTTGTGGCGATGAACTCCTCGATTGAGAGGATTGGGGAGACACTGGGACTCACAGAGCTGCGAAGACTACGCGCAATAACGCAAATTTCGTACAGCGAGAGCGTCACCTGCTGCAACCCAAATTCTACCACGTGACCCGCTGCAGGCGGTTTTTCAGCGAAGGATGCACGTGTCGTGACGGCAGCCGATATTTGCTGGGGTGATGCCGGGCTTGACGGCGCCGTATGCACCGACTTTTTTCGCTTCACAGTTTTAAGGACTGAATCAATTAACGGTTCGTACTTTGTGATCAGCCCAATGACTGCGCCGAGCGCGTCTGCGTTGACCTGGATTGCCAGTTCGTTGCCGCTAACAACAGTTCGGCTCCCGCCGTCGTTGCTGATGTAATGGAGGAGAGAAATACAGTCCTCCTTGCTGGTGTGGCCGCTGAGTGAGAAGACATTCTTGCACGCGCCGAGACCTAAACGCAAGCTTTTCGGTGCGACACAAATAGACGGGTCCTTGTCTGCCTGCACTGAGACAGCAGCGTAAAGTCCGTTCATCTCGGCAACAAGGCCACCGTCGACGGTCGCCCGCAAAACGTCCCAGTTCACGGACGCCACCAGGTTGAAGCCAAGGGATTTGGGCGGAGGAGGAGGAGGCTGCGCGCGTGAGTCGGACAGCACTGGCTTCGGTGCCGCTTTTGCGAGGACTTCGCGAAAGTCACGGGGAAGTGACTGAAGTCTCTCTGGCGCATCCTTCTTTGCCTCACGACGGGCGATGCGTCGGCACGCCAGGAGGTCATTAAGTGGCAGCGCATTTTCGAGTTGTTGTTGACGCTCTAACAGTGGTGGAGACGGCGACGGAGTGGTCAGCTTTTGCATGCACAACTGAAAATACTCGTGGCACTGCTGCTTGCGCTGCAGGTAATTTTCCCAGTTAAACGCAGACTTCCGTCGTCGCCGTTTTACTTGGGCGCGCACTTCGTGCAAAATGTACGTCCACCACGCGTCGGCACTACCAGGGGCAGCAGCATTGGGACGCTGGTGAGGCCGTTCACTGAGCAGCAGCCGCTGCTGCCCGCCTAGCAGGCCGTACACGAGCGCGCGGACGGCGCGGATATTTGGGTCCGATAGTTTCGTTTCGTGTATCGCGGAGTGATACTGCACAGTGAACGTGAGCGGAGACGACGAGGGGGAGGAAGACAGGGACGACGCCGCCGCCGCTGTCTTCGGCCCCCCACTCTGCACAACACGCACTTCCGCGTTGCATGGTTCCAGGAAAGGCGTCGCATTTTCGTCGCTGCGGCAGTAGGCAGCAAATTGTACCACTGTGAGGGCATTTAGCGACTGCAGAGAGAGCGGGCTGGTGACGGCATCGTGGTGGAACAGCTTCGCCGTCAACGCTTCGTACTGGATGCGTCTGTAAATGTCAGCGCCAGGCGTGGCCGTAATAAAGTGCGGTTGGTAGTTCTTGTCGGTGGGCTCGCAAAAGATTTTCTGAAATGAGAGAGCCGCTGCCGCCGCCTTGCCCTCGTAGCAGCCTGTTGTTTCCTCTATTCTAACCACCACATTTTCGACGATAAAGGAAAAGTTTGCGATAATATTTTGTTGCAAGCGATCAAAGTAACCACCCCCACTTGACGCCCCATCGGCGCCTCCTTGAGTGCTTGCAGCGCTGTCCTCCGCAGCCTTTTCGGTGTCAGGCTTGTCAAGGTGCTCAGACAATGGGGACGCCGAGACACTTTCAATGTCGAGCTGGTCCAATTTCTTCTTGTGCTTCTGTTCTTGGTGAATTTCTTGCGCGCTGCTTTTGTGCGTTGAGAGAAGAATGGAGACGTCCTTAATCGTAATGCTACAACTTTTTCTATTCAGCGAGTGCCAGGGAATGGACACCTTGAGGTAACCAATGACGCCACGTTGCAGCCGAAAGAAGTCATTTCCTTCTGTGAGGGCGGGTGAAAGTTCCACGTTTTTCAGCTCAACGTACCCCCTGAGGACGCTCACATTGACAGAGTCCTTGTTGATATCTTTCAGGAAGCTTCCCAGGTAAGCTGTTAGTAAAGACGCGACATAGTTGGAAAGGACCATTTCATTACAGAAGAGCACGAGCTGCTCTAGTCTTTTGTGTGTGTCCTGTTTTTTGAGAGTCTAGCTTTTTTTTCTCTCTCTTGCAATGTGTAAGTGTGTGTACTCGGATCGCGCGCGATTTCTTTTCTTGAGCAGCTCTTTCCTTTCCTTTTCTGTGTACCAGTAAAATAAATAAATAAAAATAGATGCACACAACAGACGGAGACAGTGAGGAGTGAAAAGTGGTGAATGTGCAGTTCTGGGTTGATGGCCATGCCACTAGAACCGATAATAGAATGTCGGGAAGGGGGAGAGAGAGATTGTGTGTGTTTTCTCTCCAGACAACGGATGCAGCAGCGGCAGCCTAGAAGAGAATGGAGGTTCTTTTTTTTTTTTTGGCGGCTCACCACTCCCAAGTGTTTATTTTTCTGTGTGTTGTGCTTGTTCAAGAGGCAACAGTGTCATAATAATAATAGGAAACAACAACGTTTTCACAAGGGTGTTCCCACCCACGCAACATTTTTTTTTTGTGGAGCTGATGAGCTTTTTCTAGCCGTTTCACCGCACTTTTGAGGGTGTCAAAATAGAAGCTTTGAAAAGGACTGTCCACAGTAAATACAGTTATCAACAGGCTTGTTCGGGTGGTCATTGATGAGGAGCGTCCCGTCTTTGCCGATTAGCTTGATCGTGAAGACGGTGGTCTTGCCGAAAAGTTCGGTGCCAGGGATGCTGTTGTACTGGTAGCCGTACTCGGCGCCGAGGTGCAGGAACGTCGAGCCGTCGGCCGAAACGTGCGCGACAAAGGCATACAGGGTGCCTTTTCCCGAGAGCAGGTGCCAGTGCGCCTCAATGCAGTCATTTCCGCACTGCTCCGTGCACACACAGACACGTCCGTGTGCCATGCGCCGGATCATAAAGTCTTTTGCGTCAAAGAGGCTGTTGCGCACGCGGCCTGCGTTGAGGAGTGTCATGCGGACTTTCTCTTTGAGATCCTTGACGCTGTCAAAGTCATCCTGGCAGAAGACGGTGGACTTTATGTCGGCTTGCTGCTGTTGCATCTCGCGTCTGTCGTCACGCGGTGGTGGCGTGCTCAAAATTTGCTGTCGCTGTGCCTCCTGCTCCTTTCGCAATTGTTGCAGCTTCGACGGCAACATCATCGTGACGGGTTTCTTCAAGCTGTCTTCGATTTGCGAGAGAACCTTGTCGCCGTGTTGCAGCGTCTGCTGGTCGCCCTGGAAAACGTAGTACCCCTCCTTTTGCGCCGCGTCAAAGCCGATGGCGCGGAAGAGAAAGTCGACGAAGGAAGGGGTGAGCCCGGCTGTGTTCCTCTCAATGGACGCGTTGGCCTTGCGCACTTCTCTGAACTTTGGGTTGGTAATATCTAGGAGCAGGTTGGCGAGCAGGACGCGAAAAACGTGTGTGATGGCTTTCGCGGTCGCGTCGCGATCCTCGTTCTTCCATTGCTCAACACCCATTTCTTTCGGGCTGTTGCTGTCGATCATGCTTGTCTTGTACGGTGGGATGGGGGCGGTTTGTTTATGGGAAGGGGGGGGGCGGGGGGTGACGGGTGGTTGGTGGGGCAGAGGGGGCGGTGTGCTTTTAGCACATCCGTCACGAACAGCAGTCCGCCCGCCCACCAAACGTCTTTCCTCCCGCTCAGGTGCTCATTCCGGACTTGGTACCGTAGCGATGGTCGTCTAGTGGTTAGGACATTCGCCTCACACGCGAGAGATCGCGGGTTCAATCCCCGCCCGTCGTACACTTTTTCCCTCGCACACGTTTTCCTCTCTCTGAGGCGCCGAAAAAAAAAACGAAGGGGAAACCGGGAATCGGACCCGGGTTATTAGAGCCACAATCTAATGTTCTGCCACTGAACTATTTCCCCACGTGTCTGACTGCCAAACTCACGACACAAGAGACATGTGTTCGCGGAGAAGTACTGGCTCCGTTCTGTGTCTCGCTCTGTTGCCGAAGCCGCGATAGCTCAGTTGGGAGAGCGTCAGACTGAAGATCTGAAGGTCCCTGGTTCGATCCCGGGTCGCGGCATACTTTTTGTTCTGCGGGTTTTTCTTGGCGCGAAGAAGAAAGTGAGACGAATGGAGGACGAGCGAAGTGTTTGTGTGTGTGTGTGTGTGTGTGATGGTTGTTGCATTTGTCGTGTGTGTGTGGGAGGACATGGCAGGCAGACGAAGAGGCCATGTGTGGGGGGGGGGGGGGGGGCACGTGTGCGCTCGCACCTGACCAGCGGGACGTCGCAGCATTGCTATTTCGCATGCTGCAGGACGCGCTGTGACAGTCGCGTTTTGTGTGTGCGTGGCCTTTCGTCCCCCACTGGTTTCTGGAGACCGCGCCAACGCAGACATTTCCACAGAACACTCGCTTGTCTTTTTTGCTTTCCTCTGTTCTTTTTTTTGTTTTTTTTTCTCCAGCTCAGATCAGCGACATGGCGCCACAGAAAAGAGACGAGAGAATGACAAGAAGAATACACTGAAAGGGGCAAAAAAAAAAGAAAGAAACGTGTCACGCATACACAGAGAGGGACAACAACAACAGAACGAGGAGAAAGAAGGGGGAAAAAAGAAGAAGACACCACTATGAAGAGGAGATGGGTATTTCCAAAGAAGAAAAAACATACACACACACGAAGTCTAAAGCTATTCACAGTGTTGGTTAACGATGATGACGATGAAACACCCACATCCCTCCTCTTCTTGTGACGCACGAACACCTCAACCGAAAAAATCAAGGTGGTGGTGGTCGAAAAACAGACCCCGTCAAAGGAAAATAGGTAAAACAATGCGAAAATGAACAAGAGAGAAAAGGAAAGGGAAAAAAATGAAGTGAATACCATAAAATAAATAGTAACCGGAGTAGTAGCTGCAATACATCAGTGGTCGACGCTAGTGGAGAGGGTGCAGGGTGGATCTACTTGTTGTCGCCCAGCACCCCCTGGAAGAAGTCACGATACTGTGCTTCGGCATCGCCGTCGGAAGCCGAGGTCGCGGACTGCGAGGGGCCCGTTCCCGTTCCCGTCCCGGCCCCCGTCTCCGCGGCCGCCCCCGCCGTCTCAAGGTCCGCACTGCCGTAGAAGTGAGCGAGCGTGGAGGCCGTTGAGCGTCGCGTTTGCTGACGCGTCTGCTGGCCATGCGCGCCAGCTTGTGGGCTTACCCCTGTGGCTACGGCGGCGGCTGCGCCTGCGGCTGTTGGGGAACGGTGGTCCGGCGATGTGGTTCGTGGAAGCGCTGCCAGTACGCCGTACGGCAGGTCTTCCTCATCGTCATTCGGCAGCGCGTCCTCCACGTTACTCAGCCCGTTCTTCGGGGCCTGGTCGTAGTAGATCGGGATGCCAGTGGTGAATTGCCGAGCGGGCGAGCCTGGGGCGGCAGCGGCAGCACCGTTTGTGGATGCCGCAGCCATCCCGCCCCGCAGATCCGATAAGCGTCGCTGCGACTGCCGTTTCGATGTGGCATCAGCGGCGGCAGGCTTGGTGGGGGTTTCAATCGGGGTGACGACGCGTTTCGCAGGACGGTAGCCGCGCTGCTCCACCGCCGACACAGGCTGCGTGCGGGCGGCCACGATGGACTCCCGAAGTAGCGTGTCTGTGTCGACGAACTCTTGGCTTGAGCACAGGGCGTTGGCAATCGCGAAGGTCACCGACGAGTAGCCGAGGAAGAAGTTGCGCGCAATGGCACCCGCCACGTTCGACCGGGTCATGTTCAGCTGGTTGTACGTGTCGGCAAAGTCGTTGTCTGTCACGCAAAACACTTCCTTCTTTTTCTGCGTCTTTTCGGGGTCCGTCTTGCGGGTTGTGTTCTTCAGAAACTTCTCACGGGCATCGCGGCGCTCCTTGCCGACCGTGTAGGCCGCTTCTGACCGCGCACGCAGCGCATCAAGCCGATTCATGACCTCTCTTTGGAAGTACTTGGTGAAGGTGCCCATGGTGGGGCCGTCGGAAAACGCAAGGTAGCGCGCCTTGGCGGCACTCCAGTCCGAGTATTCCTCCTCGTCCATCTCCGACGACGTGATGACCTGGTCGAGCGACATGGTGCATTCCCTGAGGAGCGCACACAAGTCGTCCAGGACTCTGGGAATGCTTGCGAGTTGCTTCTCGCAGCGCTGGAGTGCTGCGCGTGTGCGGGTGACATCCTCAAACTGCTGCTCGAACTGAATCTCAGCCGTCATTGTGTCGCAAAGAAAAAAAAACAATAATCACAGAGGGGAAGACAGACGGCACGCGTGTGTGAGAGAAAGAGAGAACAGAGGGGGAAAAAACCGCAGTTTAGTGCTATGTTTGTGTGTTTCCTTTTTGAGCGTTGTTCAAAAAGTCAAGAGAGAAACAACAACTACAACAACAAAAAAAAATGAAGGGAAACAGAAAACAAAAACAGCAACACCAACAAAGGGAACCACTATCGCTCAACAAGAGATAAGGGATTGTCAGCACAGGGGAAGAGGGGAGAACAAAGCGAAAAGAAAAAAAAAAAGAAACGTGGACTGCGTGTGAAAACAAAAAAACAGGAAACAGGAAATCAAGGCCGAGAAAACAAAAACTGTGCTTTGAGCAGTGAGCGACGACTTCCCTCCAAAAAACAATCTTGGAATAGGAATGCACACAAGAACGGAAATGTCACGTGCGACGAGAACACACACCACACCTAGCAACAGGCGAGAGAGAGGGGAACGCAAATGGGAAGACGGAACTACAGAAAGAGAGTAGTATGAGTGGAAACGAGTCAGATGCAGTATGCGAGACCGGCCACGTGTGTGTGTGTGCAGTGCCAAACAGAACAGAAAGGACAAGTGAAGCGAAACGAAAGGGTCACTAACTGGTCACGTAAGTGTCGACCAAAAGAAGAATGAACGGATTGGAAGGAGAAATGCGTGCAGAAATGGTGAAAAGAATGAAGCCACGACGCACCCACACACCTGAACAAGAAGCGAGGAGAGAGAGAGAGAGTGAGGATGGTGGGTGTAACGGTGGGAGGGGGGGGGGGATGGTGTAGACAGAAACGCGTGGCTCGCAGTGAGACAGACTCACACCGAGAGCGGGCGAAGGAATGTCACATGCGAGGGAGTACATGAGGCATCCATGATGTGTGCGTGAAAACAGCACAACACACGGCCAAAAACGTTGCTAGAAAGATTTCTCTTCAATTCGTTTAGGTGATACGGATTGTGAAGTGGCGTAGAGAATGGATTCATTGTTGTTTGTAGCGTTCAGAAAAAACCAACACATAGCCAATCTGGCAAGTAGCAATATCGTGGTAGCTTCACTCGTGTGGAGAGGAATAGGTGTGCTTTGGAAAAAAGAACGGCATTGCCAAAGGGAAATGAGCACACGCACACAGACAAGACAACTCCAACAAACGAAAACAGAGAAAGATGGCATTAACTGTAAAGAGAGTACACGACGGTCATGAATGCCACAATCAGAGTGGATGGAAAGGGGAGGGAAACCACTGTTCAAACGAACACTGCGTTGGGGAAAAAGAACAGTGTTCTACAGCGGTCTGTCAGAAAAAAAAAAAAGAGATGCTTCAATTCGCTGGAATCTGCTGACCTGAAAAAAAAAGCTGCAAAGAGCATTTCAGAGGAAAGAAAGAACAGAGAAGTGGATGAACAGCAACAAAGAGAGACTGACTGCATTCTGACGTGAGGTTGACTTTTACAAATGGATGTGGGAACGCGGCATGTGTGTGCTTTCTGTCGGGATTGTGTTACTACGTCCATCTCGCTGGAGTGAAAACAGAGTCAGTGCAGAGAAAGGAAAAGAAGAGCTTTGCTGAAAAGGAGCGCAAGGCACTCGACGCACCTCCTAACAGAAGAAAAACGAATGTGTACCGCATACGGAGGTCAACGGGAGAACTGCGCGCAGGCGGTATCTGCCAAATTCAACTTTGTGAGCTTCGGACATGTATCGAGCCCTGCAATCGTCGTCACACCACTCTCGCGGGCCCAGATCTCCTCAAGAGATGGTGCGCCAGCCAGAGGCGTCAAATCGTGCAGGGAGGCGCACTTGTCAAACGCCACCTTCTTGAGCTTGGCGCAGGTACCCAGGCCTGCAATCGTCGTCACGCCACTCTCGCAGGCCGCAAGTACTTCAAGGGATGGTGCGCCAGCCAGAGGCGTCAGATCGTGCAGGGAGGCGCACTCGTCAAACTGCACGTACTTGAGATTGGCGCAAGTACCCAGGCCTGCAATCGTCGTCACGCCGCTCTTGCGAGCGATGATCACCTCAAGGGATGGCGCGCCAGCCAGCGGTGTCAGGTCGGAGATCCACCTGCACTCTCTAAGTATCACGGTCTTGAGACTGTAGCACATCGTGAGCGGAGCGAGTGTGGCAACGTCAGTGGCGCTCATGTTGATCTTTTCGAGAAAGCGCAGACCAGACAACGGAGACAAGTCGGAGATTGAGCTGCACCATGCGAAGTTCAGCCTCTCTAGATTGCGGCACATTGCGAGCGGTGCGAGCGTGTTAACAATCGTCGCGCTGCAGTCAAGCCCCTCCAGTGACTGAGCCCCAGTAAGCGCACTCAAGTCCTCCACGCCTGCGGCCGACACATTCAGCACTCGCAGGTGACGGCAGCCCTGCAGTCCTGAGAGGTCAGTCAAACCAGAAGACCACTCCACAGACAGGATTTCGACGTCGCGGAAGGGAGTAAAGTCGGAAACCTCTATGCCCCAAAGCCGCAGCTCTCTGAGGTTGGCTGGAAGAGGACCGAGCGGCTCGAGTGTGACAGCTGGTCCTCCGTATTTGCTTTGCAGATCCAAAGAGATCACTTGCGAGCCGTCAACTGTGACAAACGTTCCCTTGAATGGTCGTGCGATCAGCTTCACGGGCAGCCGCTGCACACCAAACGGTGGCCTGTGAAGCCACCAAGCGGAGGCATCCAGGTACTGCTGCGCCTTCGTGGTGTCAGCGTTGAGCTGTTCGATTTCAATGGCGGTGATGATGTTCAACAGCCCAGTCGTCTTGCGGAGTTCAATCTCTTTGCCAATGACATGCCCTTTGCCACCGGGTGACTCGGTCTCGGTCAACCAGCGCGTCCACGGCTCGCACGTGATCAAGGCGTGACTCGGTGTCTTGTTGAACTGGAAAAGGAAGCGGACGGACATGAGTAGAAACAAAAAAGATAGGGTGGGATAAGGAAGATGAAGCTGAGGAAGACCGCAAGAACGCGTATGAAGTAAGATGGGGAGAATGATGAAGGAAGACAGTGGCGTGACGACCGTACCAACAAGATGAACACAGTGTCACTGCGGGCTGTGCCACCGGACAGCCGCAACGTCTGTACGGAACGCGTCGTATAAAAAGAACCCATTCAAGGGGTCTTGATCGTGACGCGGGAGCGTCGAAATCGCTTAAAAGCGAATTTGGTGCATCTCTCTTTTTTTTTTTTTTGCAAATAATGGAAATGAGACCAGCGCGGCCGCTTGGTACTGGAAGAGGGAAAAAACTAAAACAATCCAAGGACAATTTCGCTGTTGGGGACTTGCAATGAATGGGAGAAACGACGTGTGGAAGGTCACACACAAGCACATCAATCCACTCAGATGGGCATACCAGTGAAGCCATGCAACCACACGGACACAACACTCCAGGCGGGAAGATGCGAGGGGAGACAGCGCGCTGCGGACCACAATCAGACGGGGCAAAGATTGGTTTCACGTACATGTGCACCGCATGCGTCCCCGGTGAGGAGAAGCGC